>JAYGGG010000199.1:0-32843 GCA_036346245.1 Bonia amplexicaulis | reverse complement strand
GCGAACCATCACGGCATACATTCAAAGATTACTGCAGCCTCCGATTTGGACCTCCAATTCGCAACAACTTCTTAGGGGAACTTGCCAAATTGCAGGCCATCGGCACAGTCGACGAGTATCAAGAGCAGTTCCTGAGCCTTCTGTGTCGCGCAGATCCGTTGACACCAGCACAACAGGTTCAGTTGTTCTCTTCAGGACTCATGGAACCAGTCCGCACGGATGTGGAACTTCAGAATCCATGTAGTCTGCAATTAGCAATGGCTCTAGCTCGTGCGTTTGAGAAAAGGCATCTGGTGACTACAGCAGTGCACCGACAAACAGGGCGGCAACAATACCAGCGACTGCCAGCTCAACCGAACTCAACAACTCTGCACACCAACTCATCTTCACTCAGGCCATTACCAACTACAGGTTATTCCGGCGACAGGAATACAACAACCAACCCACTGTAGCTACCTCACAAACAGTTAACAGCTGCACAAATGACAGAACGACGCAGCCAGGGCATCGATGCAAACGTCTTTTTCTCCTGGAAGTCCGTCCAGACGAAGATGATGGAGTATTTCCAGAAACAAACACAGAAGGACCACAGCCTGAGATTTCCTTGCACGCACTATCCGGCATCCAACCTCGGGCGATACAGACAATGAAAGTCCTTGTGTGGATTGGACAGACACAGCTCACGGCTTTGGTAGATTCCGGCTCAACGCACAATTTCATCAGCGCGGAAGCAGTACAACGGGCAGGACTGAAAGTGCAGCCCCGACAGGGACTCCGTGTCGCCGTGGCAAATGGAGACACCGTCTGCAGTACTGGCACTTGCTCACAGTTGCAAATATGCGTGGACCAGTCTGCTTATTACTTGGATTGCTATGCCATTCCTTTGGCAGGCTTTGACATGGTCTTAGGAGTCCAATGGCTGCGCACATTAGGACCCATAACCTGGGACTTTCTCCTCCTAACCATGTCCTTCTGGTACAAAGAACGGCAAATCACTTGGCATGGTATCCCATCCACGGGCAGCACCTTAATGTCCATGCAACAAGAACACCCGGCATTACTCCAGGACTTGCTGACAGAGTTCCACGCTATATTTGCACATCCCCAAGGATTACCCCCACAACGAATTTTGGACCACCGCATCCATCTCCAACCCAACACCACTCCGGTTGCAGTCCGACCATACAGATATGCTCATGTGCAGAAAGATGAAATAGAACAGCAATGCACAGAGATGCTGTGACAGGGACTCATTCGACCAAGCTCCTCCCCATTCTCGGCACCAATCCTCTTGGTCAAAAAACACGACAACACATGGCGCTTTTGCGTCGATTACCGAGCTTTGAATGACAAAACAGTCAAGGACAAATTTCCAATACCGGTGGTTGAAGAACTATTGGATGAGCTCAAGGGTGCAAAATTCTTCACTAAATTGGACTTGTGGTCAGGATACCATCAGGTGCGCATGCATCCGGCTGATATTGAAAAAACGGCTTTCCGCACACATCAAGGATTGTTCGAGTTCTTAGTAATGCCATTTGGATTGACCAACGCCCCGGCAACATTTCAAGCCTTGATGAATGAGGTACTTCGCGCATACGTACGACAATTCGTCCTTGTCTTCTTAGACGACATCCTCATATACAGCGCGACTTGGTCAGAACACCTTCTCCACATCCGCACAATCTTAAAGGTGCTCCAGGATAACCAACTCTTTCTCAAGCAGTCCAAATGTTCTTTTGGGGCCACATCAGTCGCATACTTGGGACATGTCATCTCTCATTCGGGAGTCGCCATGGATACACAAAAGGTGCTAGCAGTACAAGAGTGGCCGACACCACAGTCCGTTCGGGCTTTGCGTGGATTTCTGGGTTTGGCAGGTTATTACCGCCGCTTTATCCGCAATTACGGCACATTGGCCGCACCTCTCACCACCCTATTGAAGAAGGACAATTTTTCATGGACTGCAGCGGCCTCCACGGACTTTGAAGGCCTTAAACATGTGCTAACATCAGCACCCGTCCTCCAATTGCCAGATTTTACTCAGGCATTCATCGTCGAATGCGATGCCTCGGGCACAGGCATTGGAGCGGTCTTACACCAAGGAACAGCCCAATTGCCTTCTTCAAGAAACCATCCCCCGCCATCGTAATCTGGCGCATATGAGCAAGAACTCGTTGGCTTGGTTCAAGCTATTAGGCATTGGCGCCCTTACTTATGGGCTCAAGCTTTCTTAGTCCGCACGGACCACTACAGCCTCAAGTTCCTTTTGGATCAGCGTCCGCAACAATCCCGCAACACCGGTGGGTTAGTAAACTGCTGGGGTACACATTTCAGGTGGAATACCGGCCAGGGCGGCAGAATGTGGTTGCCGACGCGCTGTCCCGACGAAATGCTGAAGATGCTTCCATTTGTGCGCTCACTACCACAAGCTTTGACCTTTTCCAGAAATTGCGCAACGAGTATCTTCAGTCGACAGAATCACTCGAACTGCAGCAAAACATTTTGAATGACACGGCTGGTGCTGACTGGAAACTTGTGGATGGATTAATCACATATAAAGGACGAATCTATGTCAACGCCTCGTCACCACTTCTTCCAGAAATCTTGGCAGCAGCACATACCACAGGACATGAAGGAATACAGAAAACATTGCACCGTCTTCACGCTGATTTCTTTGTCCCAAAAGCTCGTCGAGTGGTTCAGCAGTTTGTACATGCTTGTACTGTCTGCTAGCAGAATAAGAGCAGTCACCTCCATCCAGCTGGACTATTGCAGCCACTAGCAATCCCAGACCGTGTTTGGGAGGATATCTCCATGGATTTCATTGAAGGATTTCCCAAAGTGAACGGTAAAACAGTCATCCTCTCAGTAGTGGACCGTTTTTCTAAATATGCCCATTTCATCGCTCTTCAGCATCCGTATACAGCAAGTTCGGTGGCTCGGGCATTCTTTGATGGCATTGTCCGCTTGCACGGCATACCTTCATCTATCGACAGCGACCGGGACCCAGTCTTCACAAGTGGATTTTGGGAGGAACTCTTCCTTTGTCCAACGTCTGATTGCCTGAAGTTTCGCATTCCACCCTCAATCGGATGGACAGACGGAGGTGGTCAACAAAGTTATTACCATGTATTTGCGTTGCTTGATAGGCGATCGTCCTCGTCAATGGCTCCAGTGGTTGCCTTGGGCTGAGTATTGCTACAATACTTCGTTTCATACATCCCTTCAGGATACGCCTTTCAAGGTTGTGTATGGACGTGACCCTCCATCTCTTCGATCATACGAGCCAGGACATGCACGAGTGGTGGCAGTTGATGAACTCTTGCAAGCCCGGGACACTTTGCTTCTTGATATCAAGGATCGCTTACTTCAAGCACAGCAACGTTACAAGCACTTCTATGATACTCGACATCGTGATGTCAGTTTCAATGTTGGCCAATGGGTCTGGCTCCGTATCCATCGCAGACGAGTCGCCTCCCTACCCGACCAGACCACCGGCAAGTTGGCCCCCAAATTTCATGGCCCTTTCCAGATCACTGAGCGGATTGGAGATGTCTCTTACCGCCTACAGTTACCGCCAAAAGCTCGCATACATGATGTATTCCATGTGAGCCTTTTGAAACCATTTGTGGGAACTCCTCCGACCTGTCCTCCGCCTCTTCCAGTTATGTACAACGGCAAAGCGGTACCCACCCCGGTGGCAGTACTTCGGGCCCGTAAAGCCCGAGGCATTTGGCAGGTATTGGTATGCTGGGACGGGTCAAATGCTGCAGATGCTTCTTGGGAGGACGTCCAACAATTTCGGGAGCGCTACCCTACATTCCAGCTTGAGGACAAGCTGTTTCTTCAGGACGGGAGAGATGTCATGTAGGGCCGTACATACGTACGCCGCCGCCTCACATCGGCTAACCTGGCTGCCGCCAGGACTACTGCATCTGACCGAGATGAACTGCCATCCGGTTTGGATGTTGCAGCAGAATAGGACTCGGCTTCCGGATACAACACGGAGTCGGATACAAGTTAGAGTTCTTTAGGTAATTCACCTCCCAGTCGGATTAGCCAAGACATGATATATACTCGGGAGATTGTAATTGGGGAGAATAAGAAAGACTTTACCTTCATCTCCTATTTGATCTGTCTCCTGCTGCCTTCTGCTGTCTTCTATTGTTTTCCCCTCTCCTTTTCCAGGACCTATCTTCCGCCGCCAAGTCCCTAGCAGCGCCACGGCGCGCCCGCCGGCCGCACACAGGTACCATCTGCGCTCGCAAGATCGGGACCGTGACAGGCAATGTGTTTCGTTTACTGAAACAAATTTACCATGCGCAAAAGGTTAGGAAAATCATGAAGCCTTGTTGCTTGGTTATTGAACAAAATGCCTTTTGATGGCTTGTCTTACAAAGTAAAACACTTACATTGGAAAAGTAACTTCAGACATATATTTATTCATAAAGGACTTCGTGAGGACTTTCATGGCATCACTCTTCATCGTTCTCTTTTGAAGATGCATTTTTGAACATATTGATATTCTCGTTAGATTGAGTTGCTTTTCCAAATCCTGTCATCCAGCAACTGCTCATCTATTAAAGTAATTCTTCATTTTTAATATCTCATGTGCAGTCTGGAAGGCAGTGCCTCTGCAGATATACTCTGCCTACTGAACTGGGAAAGGGTATCTTCTCAAATTACGAGCTAAATTCTGAGGTTACAAATTTTCACTCTGATCTGAAGATCACAAGCATAGCGGATGCTGTTGAAGGTCGTATAAATGTAACATGCAACAATGGCCTGGTAGGCTGTCCATATACCTCTCCTCTCTGTATTTTGAACTAAACTTATCCTTATGGTTTACTCCACATATATTGGTTTAGCACTATACTTGTTTTCTTTTCCAAGACAATTGATGTCATTTATATGGGCGTGAATTATTGGCTGTGTTTTGGTTCTGTTTTGCAGATGTTTTGGGTTTTTATGTTCATTTTTTGGTTATTTCGATATGAATTTGGTTTCATTTAAATTTTAAATAACTCAATGGATAATCTTGGTGTTGGTTGAAGCTTGCTGTCTGTTGTGTCAGGTCTTTAGGTGTGATGTCTCAGAAGTTTGTATGGTTGTGCTGCATTATACTATGTAGAGATACTAATGCTATGGGTTTGATGTTATACTTTTCTTAGTTTTCTATGTTATTCATGATGGTTATGTCATTTGTCTATTAGTAAAGGGTGGTGCCTTTACTCTTTTCATTTTCTTCCTTTTTAAAAATGCAAGTTGTTTTATGTGTTTTATGTAGAGGAAGTCAATAGTTGATGACATTATCTATGGCTTGTAGTTTATAGTGTACAGCAAGTTACTGAGGTGGCCCTGAATATACTTCTCAGTGCACTTCTGTAATTTTTCTTTGTTTGTGCAAATGACATAGTTTTAGTATCAAAGTTTAGTCGATGAATTATGATGATTAGGAATTACGATTTTGACCCTTTAAAAGCTTTCTTAAACCTTATCCTTACAGCCATACTTGTCCATCCTACTTCCAGCATAATTTGTGTCTGGTTTCACCCTCATTCACATGAGCCTTCCTTCTAGTTGTCAATGCTCGCATTTTGATGTTCCAATTGCATTACTGCATTTTTTTGAATTTGCCTTCGTTCCAGGAATAATCAATTGTTCATTAGTTGCCTATGTGAACTGTTCAAGAAACATGGTTAGGTTACCTCAGGACAGAAGGCTAAGCTAAACTGAATATGGTTGTTCTTATGAACTGTGCTCCTTTCCTCACTGTTATCTCCAATTTTATACGGTTTTGATATTTACCTTTCAGTTGATATTATGGTACATTTTACATATTTGCTTTCTCCAGATGCTCCGATGTTCATTACGCAAAAATCCTTCGTCTTCTCTTGTTAGTGACTGCATAACTGCAATGGCAGAGGGCTTGCAGAGTTGCTTTACAGTCATTTTGTTTCTTTTCTCTGGGGTGATAGTGATGCTGCCTACCTGTGTTCGAGCTCTCATGTGGATTCAGAATGGGAGTCTTTTAGTTATGAAATAACAAAAGTTTGCACAAAATATGGACGGACTTCGCCAACTAAATCATCCACATCGCCTTGTACAGCATGGGACTTTTTGATAAGCAGCAAATACCATGCCCAGTACTGCAAACAATCTTCAACCTCTTGCGCTTCATTTTTGCCCATGTCATATGGTACTAGTAGCACAGGCTTTCATTCTTTCCTTCAAGATGAACATAGTTCGGATGTGTCATTCTATATTCGGTTTATGAGAGAAACTTTGGACACATTGCATGCCCTATATGAGAACCTGAAGCTGAATACTTTGCGGAGGCAGTAAGTTCTGTTTATAAGTTCTGTTTATTCTTTTTGTCTCAATAAGCTGTTTGTTTTACTGTACAGATCTACTGAGACTAAATATTTTGAAGTTAATGGGAACTTTGCTGATTTGTTTCGGAAACCTTTCTTTTTTGTGATTTTGATCCAATTGATATGTATGACAGTATGACAAACTTTTGTCACTTGGCAGAATCACCTAAAATCGTACAGAAAATTGATAGACTTGGTAGCTGGAGTACTTTACATGTGCATGAATAGACCAGTTTATTACCTGGTCGAGTTGATTGGTTATTGTTAGAAGTGGACTTGTCACTTTCCAATGGGCCAAAGGCCAACTATACAGGAGGGAGAATAAGCAAAGAGCACCCTATACAAAGCAATAATGCTACAGCCTATACATGGCTAACACCCCCGCAAACTCATGGTGGATCAGAAACACTGAGTTTGGAGAGGTAGAAGCTGTGTTGAGCTCTTGTCTGTGTCTTGGTGATGAAATCTGCTAGTTGAAACTCTAAAGGCGTATACTGAAGAGCAACCACCAGCGTCTGCAGTTGCGATCTCATGTAGGAAACATCAACGTCAATATGCTCTGTGAGCTCATGCTTCACTGGATCGCGAACAATACTGATCGCACTCGTGTTTCTGACAAGAGAGGAGTCGGTGCAGAGACAAACACCAAAGTCCGCAAGGAGCCATTGTAACCAAGTGATCACAGCAGTCAGCGACGCTCTAGCCCTCAACTTAGCCTCAGCACTCGAATGAGAAATTGTAGCCTGCTTCTTGGTCTTTCAAGCAGAGAGGAACCAAGAAAGAAACACTAGGCAGAAAGAGATTGATGATCAGAATGATCACTAGACTAGGTCACATCAGAGTACGTCTAAAGATGTAAAGAACTAGAGCGGGAAAGAAAAGACGACGAGAGATGGTCTCACGAAGATATCGCAGAATACGAAGAAGGTGGCTGTCGTGGAGCTAAGTGGGAGCCAAAACAATCTGACTCAAAAGTGTGAACAAAGTGTAAAATGTCCGGTCTAGTGATTCCAAGGTAGACAAGACTACCAATAAGGTGATGGTATCGAATGGGGTCCTTAAGGGGCTCACCATTAGTGGGTTGAAGATGGGACTCCCAGCTCCATAGGAGTGTTTACTGTGTGCTAATCAATGAGACAAGCACGAGCAAAAAGATCCTGAATGTACTTCTCCTGGGAGAGGTAGTAGCTCTCAGGCGTAGAAAAAAACTCAATCCCAAGGAAGTAACGAAGGGAACCTAGATCAGACATCAAGAAATGCTCATTAAGACACTTCATCATGAAAGTAATATAGTGTGGATCACCCCCAGAATGATCATATCATCCACATAAAGAAGAGCGCTTGGCAATGAGAAGTGTGAACAAGCAGAGTAGGATCATGGTCACTAGCAAGAGTAGTGGCTACAAAGCCCTAACACTCAAGAGGCCTAACAGTACGATGATCACGAAGATCGTACAGGACCTAGTAAGGATGGAAGTGTGGAAGTAGCAGGAGGCACAATTGGGGGTGTATGAGGGTGTAGACGGCGAGAGTAGTGCATTAGAAAGGGATAGATGATCTCAACAGAATGAGAAGAGTAGTGGGAGCGGGAATAAAGGAGTCCGAAGAGGAAGGAACGTGCGAAGGTGAAATAGGTAAAGGTGATGGCAAAGCTGAAGTGGGAGGAAGAAGTGGAGAGTCAGGAAAAGTCATGAAAGAAAGCACCTCAGAGAACGCTGAACTGGTGGAAGAAGATCTGGCGTCAGCATGGGCGGGGGCGGACGGATCGGCAATCACTCGCGGTCGTCGTGGTCACCGTGGTCGCCGTCCCCAATTGGCCGCTCTCCCTCCCAAGACAGCCACCGCCTCAAGAGGAGCCGACGCTCATTAGCTTGCCAGGATGCCGCCATCGATGCTTGCCACCGCCAAGCCGCCACGCGAATCCACCGCCCGGATCCGGCCTTCTCCAGCCAGATCCGGTAGTCTCCGGCGCCCGAGGTCGCCAAGCTGTCTTCCGCGCCTCGTCCGCCGTCGCCAGGCCGACTCCCGCTTGGATCCGGCCGATGTGCCTCAGATCTGGCCTCTTCACCACCGGATTTGGGACCTTCGCGCCAGATCCGGCTCTCCCTCGCCCGTTCGGTGGCCGCGCCAGCCTCTGCACTGGCCGCGCCGACCACCGCCCCGCCCGGATTCGGGCTCCCTGATCTCGCTTCCTTTGGCCGCCGTGCCCGTGCCTCTACTCCCGCGTCGCCGCATTCGGCCGCCGTGCCCGCGCCTTTGCGCCCGTGTCGCCGCCTTCGGCTGCCGCCTCCGTGCCCGCGAGAGAGATGGGAGGGTGTGTGAGTGAGAGAGGCGGGAGGAGGGGGAGTGAAGAGTGCGGATGGGCGGAGTGAGACCGTGAAGAGAGAGGGTGATGGTCGGGTGGGAAGAGGTGAAGAGAGAGAGAAGAGGGGTTTTGAGGGAGTGGGATATTTTATTTTCTACCGTTGATTTTTTTAGTCAGTCTTTAGTTTTTTTTGTGAGTCTTCCGTTATGTCCATCCAAGTTCGTAGTTTTTAATTTTTAGTTCGTCCAAGCTGTGCAAGTCCACAAATTTATTGTCAGTCACAGAAGTATAGTTATTTTCCTTTTGCATGGCAGCAGCCGCCGTTCTACTCTCACAGCCGCGTGCAGATCGCGGAAGTCGTTATGATGCCGCCGCCCCGAGCTTCTAAGGCCGCCGCGCGTGTTTTGCACCTTGTGCACTGTGCCGCCGCCGTCTTGGGATTCGATCTGCGTCGTCATCGCTATCTATTCCTCTTCGGCTTGATTTGACTGTTTATTTAAAAACTGCACGCAACGACGTCATTATGAAGACTGGGACGTCGGATATTTCTTGTTTTAGTATAAACCTTTTTCAAATGCAATGCTATTGCATACGCCTTGCATTTGAGGGGGGTGTTAAGGGTATTAGAGATAGAATAGGAATCAACATATTCCCCGGTAATATCCCTTTATACTCCCTATATATATTGCCCATTGGGCCTCTTCAATATACACACAATATTCATAACAGAAAGGATCGATTGGCTGGTGGACGCAGTAGAAGGAAGGTGTAGCCAGTCGAGCTCCCAGAGGGTGTGAATCATAATGCCTAGGGCCAGTCTCAACCAGAGTCTCGGTGCGACGATCCTGAACACAACGAGTTAGACTCAAGAATGATACAACAACTATGGTCAATGAACTGACCAGTGGACATAAGTTGCATAGCTAGTTTGGGAACATGAGAGACTGCGGGAACAAGAAAGGAAGAAGTAGAGTGCCTCGTCCTACAACAGGAAGGAGGTATCATCTACAGTCGTAACTGTGTGAGGAAGAACAGGAGGACTCACAGAGGTGAGGTGAGTTGAATCTGGTGTCATACGAAATAAGTTCAATTATATAGACCTCTTTCCAAATATTTTCAACACGTAAGCTATTCGCTAGCAAGAAATTTGCTTAGATTTCTGGGCGCCTGTGTTGTTAGTTTCTGGTTGATTTACAGTGGTTCAGGCTGCACACTTTCTTTCCTTCGCTGATTTTTGCGAGCCTATCTTGTGTCCATTCTCTCCATCTGTTGTTGTAGCTCTGATTCCTACTTGAAGCAATACACATAATACTGGTCATTACTGTTATGTCACCACAGGACTTGTAGACAGTAGGCAGTTTAAGCACAATGACGAATCAAAGAATTGGTGAAGCAAATGCTGAATGATATAAAACTCTCAAACAGCAATGCAGTTGGGCCTATGTGTATGGGGTGCTGTGTGGGGTCCGTGCACTGCTGACTGGAGTGCAGTGTGGACATGTGGCAAAACATTAGAGTATTTGATGGTTTTTCTTGATGGTGAAGACCACCAGAGGAGCCTTGCTTCCAGAAAATATGCGAGTTGTATGTGGTGGAGTCACAAATGCTGACCTCATTACATTACATGCTGGTAAAACAATTAACATCTAAACTCTCAAAAGGTTGGTTCCCCACGAACTGCTAACTTCGTTAGTGAAGAGCTTAATTTTGCAACAGCATGAGCAACATGCTTCTCTCCAGGGGGATTTTGGAGCAACTGACTAATGGACTAATAATTCCCTGTTGGCATATTAAGTAGTGTGGATATATCATATATGTTTCAGACTTTCATGTCAGCAACAAAGCATTTCAGTTGCTAATAAGTGGTTTTACTGATTCTTTTTTTGTGACTATATGCATCAAACTTGCATATATCTGTGCTTATTCACTATTGTTCTCCTTTACTGTGTGAGATTCAATGTGATCTTGAATGCTTTGAGTCTTGTTGCATTTATATCAGTGCTATATTGTTACCATGTATATGCCAATATTTTTCTGCAACACTTATAACCTATGTTGGCTTCTTTGTTTACCTTTTCAGGGATCTAGGATGTCTTGCTTCATTGTTATGTAGGATTGCTTCATCCCTTGGTGAAAATAGTTATGTAGATTATTATTGCCGGGACTTTCCCCACAACTTGGTTGAATTCCATTCCCTAGCTTCTGTTACTGCTTTAAGAACTCCACCATGTCTGTTTCGGTGGTTTGAAAACTGTCTGCATCATGGGTGCAAGTTGGCGAATCTAGATGACATTCCCGCTCTAATGTGCAAACAAAAAGGTTCTGCTGTCATTTTATAGTTTGTTATTAGGAGCAGAAAGGCAAGGGAGAAATCTCTCTTCTGGTGTGTATTGTGAAGTTGCCAGTGGTTCAGCCAGAAGTACCGAGGAACTTACTGTTCTGGCTATGGTTGCTGAAAAGTTTGGGCGCCAGCAATTGGACTTGCTACCAATTGGCGTATCTCTCGTGCTTCGCCATGTGTGTCCACTATCTTTGCAGTTTGTTATATGCTGCTACTGAATTTGTCTTAAGACATGGTTTCATATTACAGGCACTGGACAAATGCCGTGAGTCTCCACCTGATGACTGGCCTGCACCCGCTTATGTTCTTGTTGGCAGGGAAGATCTAGCTACGGCAAAAATGGGGTCAGTGAGGAAAGAAAATGGGTTTTGGAACAATGATAATTTGACATCAATTTCAGTCCCATATATGCTACATTTGCAACCAGTAACCGTACCAACAACTGCATTTGACATCCCAACATCAGAAGTTTTGAATTCTGAGGATACCAATTCTGTCGATAGATCAGTTGAGGATGGCATGGAGCACATCTTCACCTCAACAACACAACTACGATATGGTCGTGATTTGCGTTTGAATGAGGTTTTTACTTTTTATTGAGCAAATTATTTGCTTGACAGTTGTCTTCTGAGTTATTGGATTTAAATTGTGATATTATTTACTTAATATTTAACTCTTACATCCAATTGTCATCAGCATATCTTTGGTTAGCTATTCTCACTCACACTAGATTCTATAAGTTGGTCAGTCCACATGCTGACATGCAGATATTATTATTATATTGCAATCGTAAACTTCTACTCATCTTGAGGGTCTTAGTTTTTATTCAACTAAAGTTAGTAAAAAAAGCTGGTTGAACTATTGCGGTATTGCCTGGTAGTACTCTGTTAATAAGATGTGCTGCATAAAAATGATTACAATTTACATTTTTTTTGACATATTCAACGCTTGAAATGGACTGTATCGGATCTGACTGTAAAGATGAAGCCATGAAGGTGCAAATAGTCTTATGAAAATAGCCAGTAGCTACCATAATTATATGGTCCATAGGTGCATTTTGTGTCAATGAGATAATGTATATCTGTTGCTTTACATATGCTTCTACGATTCATACATTTTTACAACAGGAACATTACCTGGCTTGTGTACGATGTATTAGCCTGCTCCAACCTTATTTCGTCTTCATCTGTCAACATGATATTGTTTTTTATATTGTAGTATGGCTGCTTCTTATTCTGTCATATTATTTCAACTAGGTTAGACGCCTCTTATGCTCAGCAAGACCAGTGGCCATACAAACACCCACTAATCCTAGTGCCTCTGATTAGGACCTACAACAGGTATTTCTCTTGCTGTTTGCTCATGATTACAGATATTTTTCACCTAACCACAACTACAGATACTATCATATTAAACTATGTTTCACCCAACCACAATTCTACTACATAGCCCAACTTCGAATTTTCTAAACCCTGCTCCCATTGCCACCGCTGCTTTCTTCCATTCTTCCTTTCTTTGTTACATTCTTTCTTTTTTTTCAAGTATATCGCAAATGTGAAATACTGAGAAATAACCATTTTTATCACGGTATTAATTCAGTACTTTTCTGGATCTCACTGGTTATGAATGTCCTTGTTCCCAACTTCTTTTTCTTGTATTTTCAGCAACAACTATGGAATTTTGCGCAAAGGACAACATCTTTACCTTTTGGGCGTGGGGCTTTTACTTTAGCTACAACTTACACTTTGTTGACAGAGGTATGACTTCATACTAATGTGTCATTATAGCCAGGATGATTGATGCTTGTATTTTGCCCAACGTCTAAACACTGTCCATCTAATAATGATGTATGGTGAATTGGTGATCAATTCTTTGTTAGAAATGTTTTCCTTTCAGATTTGTGCATTTTTCCCTTTATAGTAATAGCATTGTGAATTGCATCCAATATAGAAATGTATGGTGCATTGCGTATGTGCTCTCTGTCAGCAATAATATTTTTCCTCTTTAGCCACATTGAATGCTCATTGAACTGGTATGGCGCCGGCTTGGGGCCTTTGAATTCTCAAGTGGTGGTACTAGCTGAAGGACGAAGGTTTTTGCTGGCCGTGATAGGAAGCTCTGATGCTTCAATTATTTTGGAGAAAGACTTCTTTATTGATCTCCCTATTACAAAGATTGGCCCCCTTTTTATACTGGAACCAGGCTAACACTATTTCGAAACAAACTCTTCCTGAACTTCCTTATTTAACCGACCTTTCCTAATCACAACCCGACTATTATTCTGACAGATTTAGCGGATATTGTCTTCAAAAACCCTTTCGCAAAAGAACCAAACACCCAGTCTCTCAAAATGTGCTATTACAATACAAGTTATGGGACCAAACAACCGGCCTAACCTTGACACGGTTTTAGCAGCTTAGTTTCCCATCTTTGCTATAGGCTTGATGAGCAAAAGAACAAACAGCCCCATATTTGTGCTACTCTTTTTTTCTTTTCTAGTACTTCCTGTTGGTTTGCATGTTACTTCAGTTGTCCTGTGTTTACTTCAGTGGTCACTTTGAATTCTGGGATATCCTGATATGCTGCTTTATGGTAAATTGAAATGATTTTTGTTGCTTTGGCTTTATGGTTACTTTTCAGATGCTCTACTTTCATGTTCCTTCTCGGCATCCATCTTCCACACCAGAGTTGGAATTACCAACTCTTCTGCAGGTAACACTGCAGTTGGCTAATGCCTTATTGTGTCTTTTAATTTAAGAATTCTCAACATGTGACCCTCGAACTTTTTTTAAATGTCTGGTCTTACATTCATGTGCAGTATACTAATGCGTTAGAAATGTTTGGTAGTGAATATGCAATTGTGTACAAGTTTGGTTGGTTGTACAGTACACTGAGATGACATAATGTATGCTTTGATTTTGGATCTTTGTTTTGGTCACTGATGACATGTCCAGCTGTAAGTTTGTATATACCTATGAGTCTCAGATAACCAATTATCTATGAATGCAGTAAAATAACCACTGTAGAGACTAGATATTGTGTTTGGGATGGAGAGCAGATACGATTAAACTGTATGAACATTTTAGTTAGGAGAGATTACTTGTGTCAGTAGGTGGGTTCCATGAAAGTAAAAAAATGAAGCGTAAGAATTTGGATGCTTACCAAGATGGGCTGAAAAATTGCATTTTACTAAGAATCAAATACTTATCACTCAATTTGTTCATATTGTTTGCTTGATTTTTTTTGGTCCTAATACTCTTTTTTAAAAAAAGAACATAGACAATATGGTCGCATTAAGTCAGCTTGTATGGTTCATTTTTAATAAATGCAACTCCTGAATTTTTCACTGAAAAAGTTCAGCTAGGTCGTATACCTAAGTGCAACTGGTGTCCTATCTATGATAACCAAAGGCCATGTGGGCCAAAATTTAGAACTACATGATGAGAAAAATTGAGAGATGTTTTGCTATTCACAACTGTGCAGCTTTTTCATTATTGAGAGAAGAGAGGGAAGGAGGGAGGGGAGTTAGACTATACTCTTAACATGTAGTACCCTACATCGGAGTTAGAAATGCATCAGGAAAATGTGGCTTGCTGCCTGGTATCATTGTCATCTTGTAGACTTGCAGTTTCTTATACTGATTTATCCTCCCTGTTCACCTGTTACAGACTGATTCATAATAATAACTTCTACTCAATAATTTATTATTGTAATTCTTGTTATACTGCTCTATCTTCTAAGATGTCCTACTAAAGCTAAATTTACATGGCTGCTAGCCGGGAATATTAGATATCCATTTGTCCTTACATTTTCATCATTGTCTATTCATCCAGTCAGCAGCAGTAATGGGAATTGGACTTCTATACGAAGGATCAGCACATGCATTAACCATGAAGATACTTCTGGTAATTGGTTCTGCTGTGCTATTCAATGGAGATTCCTTTCTATTTGTTGATTTTCTTTTTTGTTTGTATTGGTAATTTCCTTTCTTGATTAATCAGCAAAGGAGTACTCCATTTCATTTCATCTCACGGTTTCAATATGAAGTCTTAGCTTGGCTTTATGACAAATTGTTAACAGACTCGCAGCCGTCGTCGCCTGAGGTCGAAGAACTTGCCTGCGGTGGCTTCCCCGTCAGGCGATGGTTCACCGCCTCCTCGGCAAGAAGCCCCTCCCCAGCGGGCGGGGAATTCCTTCATCTCCAACCTCACCAAAAAGACGAGCTTGCTCCTCCCCAATCCGCACACTCTGAAGGCGAAGCCTCGGCCTCTCCCTCCTGTCGCCCCTCCTCGGCGCAGCCGCCGCATTGCCGGAGCTGGAACTGATTCTCCGGCCTTGGTCACTGCCAGTCGTGCCAAAATGCAAGTGTTGCAAGCTCTGAACATCAGTGATGATCGGGAAAAACTCCATCCGCAAGCGCTAGAGGACTACAGCAAGCTCTTTACGCAGCCTCTTTCAGCTTCGAATATTCAGGCTTTAGCTGCCCTCTTCGGCTGGACGCCACCGGTAGAGGAGGTCAGTCTGAATTGACAGTTTTTCCATCGTTTTGGTCGTCTTTCGCTGCTGTTCCGATGAATCCTTCCAACATTTTGTGCTGGAATGTCCGAGGGCTTAATTCTAAACCAAGGCAAGATGTTGTTCGCACCCTGGTAGCTTCAGCTCGGGTGGATGTGGTCTGTCTGCAGGAAACAAAAATGATCTTTACCTCCCAGGGGTCGGTCCTCTCCCTGCTAGGGTCAGATTTTGATAACTTCATCTCTCTACCTTCGGTTGGCGCTTTTTGTGGAATTCTCGTGGCTTGGAGGCATGGCCTTGGCCCTGCCGGTGATATCAGACTAGATTCCTATAGTGTCTCGATGAAGTTTTGCCCAAGCGGCGGCCAAGCATGGTGGTTGACGTGCGTCTACGGACCGCAGTCAAATGATGCAAAGATCAGTTTCCTGCAGGAGTTAAGAGATATCCGTGAGGCTTGTCAAGGTCCTTGGATGATATTGGGAGATTTCAATCTTATATATAAGCAGGAGGATAAGAACAACAGTCTGCTGAATAGGGCAATGATGGGTAAATTCCGACGCCTTATCAATGATCTGGCCTTGATTGATATTCCTCTTCGCGGACGAAAATTCACTTGGTCTAATGGTCAGGAATCCCCAACTCTTGTCAGGTTGGATAGAGTGTTTTGCTCTTTCGATTGGGAGTCTCTTTTCCCCAATTCCCTGCTTCAAAGTGCTTCTATAGATGGTTCTGATCATTGCCCTCTCCTTTCGGGTTTGCATGACAGCAGGATGGGCAAATTGAGATTTCACTTTGAATCCTTCTGGACCAAAGTTCAAAGCAACTGCCAAAGCACTTCAAAGCTGGAGTCAAAAAAGAGTTGGTCTTGTTAAAATGCAGCTTAGTCTTGCTAGAGAAGTGCTTCATCAGCTGGAGATTGCTAAGGATTTTCGGAACCTGTCAAAAGAGGAGGACTGGCTGCGCTGCAACCTTTTGAAACACTCTCTGGCCTATTGCTAGAAGCCATTCGAGAATTGGCTGGCTGCATGAGGGGGACGCAAATACGGACCTCTTTCATGCGTTTGCTAGACACCGCAAGCAGAAAAACTTCATTCCCAGACTTGTTAATGAAGGGCATTTGCTTACCAGTCATGATGATAAGGAGCGGGCTGTATATGATTTTTACAATGGCCTCCTTGGTTTAAGTCTAGACAGAGAGCACACCATTACTCTAGAGGACATGCATCTCTTGTCTCATGATCTTGCAGATCTTGAGACCCCTTTCTCTGAGGATGAGGTTTGGAAAACCATCTGTCAGCTTCCAATGGATAAAGCGATGGGACCAGATGGCTTCACTGGTCGCTTTTATAAAGTTTGCTGGCCAACTATGAAGCCGGATCTTATGGCAGCCTTGTCAGCAGTTTGGAGTAGAAACTTTGGCAATCTTGGTTTGCTCAATTCAACCTACATCACTTTAATTCCAAAGAAAGTTGAGGCTTTGCACGTCAAGGACTTCCGGCCCATTAGCTTGGTGCACAGTTTTGCCAAATTAGTCACTAAAATCCTTGCCAATAGACTTGCTATCCGGCTCCACCAGTTGGTTTCTTCAAATCAGAGTGCCTTCATAAAAGGGCGGTTTATTCAAGACAACTTCATGCTGGTACAGCAGATGGCAAGGCTTCTTCATCATCAAAGGCAGCCCTGTTTACTTCTCAAGCTAGACATCACAAAAGCTTTTGACTCGGTTCTGGTCCTTCATCCTTGAGGTCTTGAGAAACTTGGGTTTTGGCTCCATTTGGCGCGACATGGTGCGTGGTCTGGGCACCTCTTCTTCGCAAGTCATTCTCAATGGCATTCCCGGGGAGACCATACTTCATAAGTGTGGTTTGAGGCAAGGAGATCCCCTCTCCCCAATGCTTTTCATTCTTGTCATGGGCATCTTAAGCCACCTGTTTTCTAAGGCCTCTAGAGAGGGTTTCCTTCAGCCCCTCTCTACTCGAGCCTTGCAACACCGGATTTCTCTCTATGCCGATGATGTAGTCATCTTTCTTAGGCCAGACACCATGGATTTGGAGGTCACGGTGGGTCTTCTTCGTTTGTTTGGGGAAGCTTGCGGACTCAAAACCAATATGCAAAGAGCAACATATTCCCCATCCTTCGTTCAAAGCAGATTGATATTGTCAATGAGCATCTTCCCTGCGAAGTGATGAATTTTCCTTGCAAGTATCTTGGTGTGCCCCTCTCCCTGCGGAAGCTAACAAGAACTGAAGTTCAGCCTATTATTGATAAGATTGCTGATCGTCTTCCGGGTTGGAAAGCAGAGTTGCTAACAAGGGCGGGCAGGAAAACCTTGGTGCAATTTGTGTTAACTTCTATGGTGATCTATTTGGCCATGGCAGTTGACCTCCCCCAGTGGGCTATTAAATAAATTAACAAAATACGTAGAAGTTTTCTGTGGAGAGGCAGAAAAGAAACTAAGGAAGGACATTGTCTTGTGGCATGGGACAAAACTTGCCGGCCTCTTCATCTCGGGGGTCTTGGTATTTCTGACCTCCAGCGGATGGGATGGGCCCTTAGAATGAGATGGCTTTGGCTTCAGAAGGTTGATCCAGACAAATCTTGGGCCCCCTTTCCGATCCAGGTTCACCACTGCGTTCGGTCCTTCTTCTCTATTGCAACCTACACTGAGGTCGGTAATGGCGCTCGCACCCTTTTCTGGATAGACAGGTGGATCCTTGGAAAAAGGATCGCTGATATGACTCCCTGTCTTTTTGATTTGGTTCCCAAAAGACATGCCAATAAGCGCACGGTGAGGGAGGCTCTCACGGGGCACAACTGGACTGCGGATTTGATAGGAGCTTTGACGGTTGGAGCCATTGTTGATTTTTTAAAGCTCTGGGATCTCCTCTCTCAGGTGGAGCTGCAGCCCGCTTTAGAAGATAAACACATTTGGCGCTTCACTCCCAATGGAATTTACTCAACAAAATCAGCTTATGAAGGCTTTTTTCAAGGAGGCATTGATTTTAGCCCCTGGGAGCGAATTTGGAGATCTTGGGCCCCAAATAAATGTCGATTCTTTATGTGGCTGGCTGCACACGATAAATGTTGGACTGCAGATCGTCATGCTACCGAGGTTTGCAACACCCCCGCCCTTCTTTGTGACCAAGAGGAGGAAACCATTAACCACCTCTTGATCTCTTGTGTGTTTGCCCGCCAATTTTGGTTTGACTTACTTCAAAGGGTCAGATTACAAAACCTTTCCCCCCAGCTAGGAGAGTTTTCCTTTGAAGATTGGTGGTCCAGATCTCACAGCGCAGCTCATGGTCAGGTCCGGCAAGGCCTTAACACCATCATCATTTTGGGGGCTTGGTCTCTTTGGAATCTTCGCAACCACTGTGTCTTTGATGGGGCTGTGCCGGATGTTGGGACCCTCGTGTCTTCTGTCAACGAGGAGATGAGGATTTAGGGTATGGCAGGTGCAAAGGGTATCTCATACCTAACTGCCCCGCCTCAGGTCTTGGTTTAGATCCCCTCTGGTCGAGGTCGATCTTGCTTGTGTTTCTTAGGCTAGCCTCCTTTAGCTTTTGAGGTGGCGTGTGTGTGTGTGTTTTTTGAGTCTGTAATTCCTCTGTATGGGCTCTTTTTCCCCTTCTTAATGCAATGATATGCAGCTCTCCTGCGTGTTCGAGAAAAAGTAAATTAGTTGCATAAAGGTAAAGAATGTTGTGATTTTGCAGAATACAACCGTCCAAAGATTGGATTGAGTCTCAAATTCCTGAAACTGTCAAGTTTGGTGTTTCGAATATGAGTGAAGGGGCTATTGACAGTGATGAATTTGATGCTGAAGCCCTCTTTCAAGCTTTTGTTAATATTGTGACTGGAGCATGCATTGCACTTGGTTAGTAGTCAATATTTGTTTTTGAATCCCCGTTTCCCCGCTGATTTTCTTTGGAGTCTATTTCTGCACTGCTTTGCTACAGTGACTGTGACTGACCTACTAGGTGCACAGCCTGTTGCTGCAGAATGCCAGCTGCTTTGCTAGACTGTCCCTTGATTATGTGCCGATTATGAGTTCATAGAACTTTCCTGGTTACCGTCTTTCCTATTTCTGACGGAAGTACTTGGTTATCTTCTTTGATTGACCATTTGGAGTAGAGATAGAACTCAATTTAATTCGCCATTAATGCATGAGGAGACTCTTGATATTGTTTGACCAGTAGAACATCGCATTAAATATTCTTTTTCACCTAGCAGACTTTTGCTACCATTTACCAGCATTATCAATGATTTTCAGGACTCAGATATGCAGGCAGCAGAAATGGTGATGCCCAAGAACTACTCTACAGTTATGCCGTCCATTTTCTCAACGAGGTACATACATGTCTATGCACTCTTAATTCTTAAATGGTACTTGGGTAATATGGTTAATCTTTTCTTATGCAGATTAAACACATACCTGTTCGAACTCCAAGTATATTACCAAAGGGATTGCTGCAATATGTTGATCATGGAACTCTTGAGCTCTGCTTGCACCTTATTGTTCTCTCTCTATCTCTGGTTTGTGAGAATGAGTATATCGTTATTTTATGTAGAATTGGTACATCCTTGTAGTTGTTGTGTTGCACACTTTTCATGAAGTTGTAAGTCTTTATACATTTCAAATACTGGTGATTATCATAATAAAATAGTGTCGTCCATGTTTTGATAATTTGTGTTTCTTTTTTGTGAAGGTAATGGCAGGATCTGGACATTTACAAACTTTCCGCTTACTGCGTTATCTTAGGGGAAGATGTTCCGCAGAACGACAAGTGAATTATGGACTGTAGATGGCTGTGAGTATTGTTACTAGGTGTGATGAACAAATGTATTTTCTTTAAAGTTAAAAGGCCAGAAGACTAAGAACTGATATTTTATTTTATTGCATATTTGAGAAGTCTAAAGGGCAATCTTTGGTTGATGTGGTTTTGGTTCCTGGCAAATACCAGTCAGTTTCCCGGAACCGCCCTGGGACCATTTCAACTGGTTTGCCCCATAAATAGTCTCTTTTGGGCTATGTTAGATGTCGTGACATTTATAACTGGGAAAACTCAAGAAAAATTCAAAAAAATAAACAAATTAGGATAATTTCGGAAACCTTCTGGTTTTGGTTGGTTTTATGGAACCGGTCTGCTGGTGCTGCAGTCATATGAAAATTACACTAAAATTGCACTTTTATGATCGTGTGCATTCCGAGAGAGACATGAAAAATAGGAAAAAGAACTTGTGATTTATTGTTTTCAGTCTGGTAATTTTCTAACGTTTTAAAATACCCAAAGATGATTCAACTGTGGTGATTCTGTTCAAACTTTTTTACTACAGTTTACCACATCTTGTTGGTTTATGTTGAAATTTGTAAACTATACTAAGAGTCTGAGATATCATCTGGTTAATTCACCATTGTATGAAACTAAGGGCCTATTCTATTTGGCTGAAGCTTATGGCTTTTGGCTGCGACTTGTAGTTTTTTGCTGTTCGTGCGAGAGATTACAGAGTAATAGAACGATTTTTGCCGATATAAATGAAGTCGGTACAGTATGTGTTATGAATATTGTGTGTATATCGAAGAGGCCCAATGGACAATATATATAGGGAGTACAAAGGGAGTGGAGGTGGCCGGATCTGGTTCGGGGTCGCCGGATCCGGCAGTGGAGAGCGGAGGCGACTGGAGATCCGGTGGGCGGCGCGATGACAGCGAGAGGTGACAACGGCCGCGTGGGAGATGGCCGCCCGAGGTGGACACGAGGTGCTAACGTGGATCTGCCCAGATCTGGCTGGAGGAGGCGGCCGAGAAACGTGCTTGGGCGCGCCGGCGAGAGGCGGAAGAAGGTGGCCGCCCCCCGGGAGTGGAGCACATTCCTCCCGGGGGGTGCCCGGCGGCGGCTGGAGCGGAAGTAGATCGGGGTTAGGGTTTTAACCTAAGCTGTGATACCATGTTATGAATATTATGTGTATATTGAAAGAGGCCTAATGGGCAATATATATGGAGAGTAAAAAGGGATATTACAGGGGAATATGTTGATTTCTATTCTATCTCTAATATCGTTAACAATATGTATTACAATTAACTAGTAGACCCTATCTTAAAAAGATACACCGTTTAGAAACTAGTTACTGTAGAAAAGCTAAAAAACACAATTTTTAGAAGCTGAAAAGAACAGGCCCTAAATCACAAAGTCTGCTATTTGCAGAGAAGTTACTGTCGCCTTCCGCGAGCGCTCGATGGTATGTATAGTTGATTGCAGCAATATTTGTTTGTTGAAATAATATGCGAATAAAAATATAAAGCTTTCGAGATAAGAAAACATATGTTTAACACATCGATGATGTAAGTTGCGATCAAGCTAGTGGTCTACCAAATTATTTTCGCTTGTGAACTAATGGCATGTGGGACACTCGAAATAACTTTTGGTATAGCCGGCAATAGGTATTTGTTATTTTGTATTGTTTTATCTTGTTAGCATGAGTATTACTATTTGGAGAGATTGATTTTACTAGAGCCACATATTTCTTCAATATTTGGAAGATCGTCTTGCACTCTTCCTGATCAGATAAGCACAATGTCACGCCCCTGGGGTAAGAAGCCTATTGGATAGGTATGCGAGGTGGGTGGTTTTTTCGACCATGAGCCGTGGCGAGAGAAGGAGAAGACACATAGAGGAAGGGCTCGTTGATATGCTAGGATGAAAGAGGATAGGAAAATTCAGATACAACTATTCTTGCTTGCCTTCATAGATCGATTCGGTAGCCCTTACATAGATGAGCGTACCTTCCTAACAGCTTAATCTTGTTATGAATAGCGCTTGTATTCATTATAAGGCTAATGGGCCAATATGTACAAGTACATATATGACATATATGCAGAAAACCCTTTATATAATAGGGTAAATACACAACTAATAATACACATCTAACACCCTCCCTCAAACTTATGGTAGGTCAACAGCATGAAGTTTGGGGAGAGAAGCTGTTCTGGGCTCTTGTTTGTGTCTTCGTGAAGAAGTCTGCCAATTAAATCTCTGAAGGCATATACTAAAGAGTAACAACCTGATTTTGCACCTGCGTCCATATGTAGGAAGCATCAACACTAATATGCTTGGTAAGCTCATGCTTCATCGGATCTTTAGACTTTAGCAATGCTAATAGTAGCTGTACTGTCAGACAAAAGATGAGTCGATGCAGAAACAGAAATACCAAAATCCTCAAGTTACTATCATAGCCAAGCAACCCTGCAGTCAATAAAGCCATAGTTTGCAACTTAGCCTCAACACTCGAACGAGAAACTGTTGTTTGCTTCTCAGTCTTTCAGGCAATTAGAGAACCACCAAGAAAAATGCATTAGGTAGAGGGGGTGCCCTGCTGAGAGAACTGAGTGCCCTGCTCGGCAAGAACACAGTAGTAGTGTGAGAATCTCCTAAGTGTTAAAAGCATCAGAGTTCCTCTGAGAGAAGAACCTCTAGTGCCCTTAGAATACGGCCACCTTGACGTAAATCCTTTCTGTAGCACAACTGCTCCATATGTGCATCCTTATTGTAGTGTGTAGTGGAGTCCTCTACCAACATCAATTGTCACTAGTGGAGATGCTACTAGTGAAGTAGTAGCCGGAGGTGTAGCGGGTGTAGAAGCTGGTGGAGCTACCAAAACTGAAGGAAACGACAATGACAGTAGCAGATCTGCACCACGAAAGTGAATCTCCTCAGTACGAACAGCTGCAAGGGCCTCCAACAGAGTCACAAGAGGGTGGCGAGCCAACTATTGCGCAAGAGTTTGCTCATACTCAGCCCGGAGACGTGTCAATATGTCGTAGATGCGACGAAGCTCCAGGTGAGACTGCTGGCGCTTACAACACTGACAAGTGTGGCAAACATTCGGTCTCAAAGAGTCAATCTAACGCCACACCGCGAACAACTAGTCATAGAATTCGTCCATAGTGGCATCTTCTTGTTGCAACGACTGCTCCTGACGTGAAACATCAAGATACAAGGAATCACTTGATGGCTTGTACCTGTTTTGCAAATGCGCCCACATCGTTTGTGCTGAAGCCAAACCAACGGCATCCCCGGTGAGATACATCTCCATGGTAGTCACCAAAATAGAAGAGGCACGGGCATCCTCATCAGCCCATGTCTCGTGGGCATCATATTGAGTCTGAAAAGACTCCATGGCATCCTCAAAAGCATCAGATACCTTCTTACAAGTGTCTACAGAAGCATTCTTGGGAGCACGGGCACATCAGGTGGAACAGGGCGAGGTCGACAAGACAGCTTGCTAGTGAGAAACTCTCAAAGGCGCTAACCATGCATGTGGAGGCGCTTGTGCTGGAATCTGTTCCGATAATTGAGACCATCGAAGATCACTGGGTAGTGAGGAACGTAAATGGTGCCCGAAGAGGACATACTTTTTTTCTTTTACTCGGTTTGTGAAATCGAACCAACGAGCGTGGCTCTTGAAAGACTGACGCTGCGATGGATGTGGCTCTCAAGCGACATCGACGGATCTAGCCGACGGGGTGGGAGGCGACCACGGGTGCGATGACCTCATGGGCGGCGGCAATGGATCCAGGTGGACCAAAATAGCGGCAATGGGATTCGGGTGGCCCGAAACAGCAGCGGCCCGGATGAAGGCGGTGACGGATCCAGACAGCCATAGCTGGGAGGCGGCGACAGATTTGGGTGACCCAAGATGGTGTCGGCCCGGATGGAAGAAGGCGACGTATCAGTGATGGGTCGAATGGAGGTGCCAACGGATCCGGCTATCACAGGCAGGAGGCGGCAACAGAAGGGCCAGCGACGCGCGGTTGCAGAAGACGGTGATGATAGTAGGTGGCAGGGTAGAAGGTGGTGGCGTTAGCTGGAGAACGGCAAGCGCAGTGGAGATGGTAAAGCCTGGTGGCGGGTGTCGTCACCTGGAATCGAAGTTCATAAGCCCAAGGAAGCCCCATCACGACCTCCAGTTATAAGGGCATCGTAGCTCGAGGTCGATGCGAAGCGGGTCGCCTAGGCCCATAGTGAACAACATGATTTGCTGCTGTTCGGAGAGGGGCTCAGCATGGTTCAGCAACACAAAAAGTTTCTCTTGGTAGTCGGCGACTATTCCCATGTGGGTTGTTGCGCAACGGGGAACTGAAGTGCAGATTGATGAGCTTGGTGAAGTGCCTTCATGTTGGTGCCCTGCCATCACGTTCCAGCCTGTAGTACCACTGCTGGGTGCCGTCAACTAGATGGTATGCGGCCAGCCATACCTTTTCTTCCAACGTGCGTTGCCCTCGAAAAAATTGTTCACAACGATTAATCCACGGCAATGGATTGCTTTTATCGTCAAAGGTGAGGAACTCCAACTTATAGTAGTGGGGAGGTGCATGTTCTCTTGTTTGGATGGTAGGAGCAGGCGGTGCATCTTTTGGTGCTAGCAAAATCCCATAGCTCACCATGGCGTTCGCCTTGTTGTTTTCTTAACGGCGATGGTTGCTTGTCGTGTCTTCGCACTTGATTGATAACGTTGAGCTTGGCCTTGATGGTGTTGAGTTTCTTCATCTACTCTAGGGTTTTTGCAAGCTGTGTGCTACACGCATCACCGCCGCGCTCTAGACATCCCGTGTCGTGCAAGTGCCTAGCTCTTATACCAAGTTGTCATGCCCCAGGGTAAGGAGTGTATTGGATAGGTATGCGAGGTGGGTGGTTTTGGCCCCTGCTTTCGACTAGAGCCGTGGTGAGAGAAGACACGCAGAGGAAGGGCGCATGATAGACGGAAAGAGACGAAAGAGGATAGGGAAATTCAGAGATAACTACTCTTGCTTGCCTTCATAGATTGATTTGGTAGCCCTTATATATATGAGCATACCTTCCTAACAGCTTAATCTAATGTTATCCCTATCTTCTAAACATACCGAACTCTTAACTAATAAAGACTTTCTAACCAAGGAAATATGCAAACTCTGAAAGGACATTGCATGATCCTGCATACGTTCATTATCAAACTTGATAGCATTTGGGGGATACAAAAGAAATGAATAGTGGTGTGTACTGTTAAATGAAATTCCTTTTAGTTGCATGTCTGTTTCATTCTTCCAAATGTAATTGACTTTGATCATGAAATCAGGGTCGTAGAGCATTCCTCCCCCTTTATCCACAAATATTAATTGAATCATATGGAAAGTTCTCAAAGGTTTAAACTTGTGATTTGCACTATCTAAAAGGCTAATTCTATTGCAGCTGAAGATCATTCGAGTTTGTGGGCCTAGATATTGGCCTCAGGTGATAAAACTTATACCTGAAGGTACATAACTCAGTCTGAATACTTGACACTATGTAGGACCGAAATGGCGACAGAGAGGGGTGAATGTCGTTCTCTTTAAAATCGCCCCCGAGAATTCGACACTGTTTTTCAAAACGATGCAAAACAAAGCACCTCACAGAAAATTAAAATTAATCTTGCTGAAATTTGGAACGCATGCGACACTGAAAAATTCAGCATAAATCAGAGAGTAGACAGTAAAAATTTCAGCTGAAAATATTGCCGTTTGATCTGCATGCAAAATCACCAAAGATCAAGAAAAGAAATAAAAGAAAGGTGCACAAACTAAAAACTGGTCTAAAGACTTGAACTCTCCACACATGCAGACAGACTGGAACGGACACACCAGATGCCGCTTGCTATCTGAAAGTCTCAACTTTCTGCAGACCGAAAACAGGCCAGAACACAGCAGCAAAATCGATTCAGATTCAATCCAATCACAGACTGCAGAGAGGCTAATTCACTACCAAAACAAACTGAAGAACTGAAAGTTGTTTATTGAAAACAGACTTCAAGGGAAGAAAAACTGAACACTGAAAAATTACTTGACAATGCAGATCAGTCAGTGCAGTGAAATCTCCAAGCACAATTTTGAAAATGGAAGACAAAGTCTGTAGTGCAAAGAGATACTAAATGCAGTCCGAAAATGCAGCTAATATAGACTGAACATCTGCAAGAGGAGATCACTGAAACTGCAGAACGGCAGCTGACCGAGGACAACAAAAACAGCTGAAAACTGTTAGCATTTGCTGCCAAAGAACATGCAGAGAGCTGCTAGCAAAAATAGGAAAATCAGTCTGGCTCAAAGCATGATCCTTCGGTTATGTGTATTGATCCCATTGCCAAAAACAGAGAAGAAGAAAAAGTCACCGAACAGAGACCACAGCAGAGTCACAATGTAGATTGTCTGACCGAAAACTGTGCCGAAACTGAATCAGCAGGGCTGAAAGTTCAGAGAAAACTCAAAACAGGAATATGTGAGGAAATGCTGCTATTCTTTTCACACCAAAAGATCAAGACTTTATACTAAATAGCAAGAAGACATTTCCTATCAAGAGAAATCAGTAAAAGATCAAGAAATTCAGATTTCACATAAAAACTGAAAAGTTACAGAAACAAAACGAAAAACCAAATTTCTCCCAAATCCTTGATCCCATGGCAATGAAATTTTGAGGGTATGTTAGCAAAAGCCTCAGGACTCTATAACCCAAATTTCAAGCCAAAACATAAAGGGAATCAAAAAGGAAAGCAAACCCTAGAAATGCAAATGAAGAATAGAGAACTGAAGAACTCCATCAATTCAATCAAAACTATTTCATATTGATATCAAGGATCACATGGAGTCCCCATACATGATTAGAGAGGGTTTCTCAACAATCAACTCAATCCAGATATCTCATCCTGGGCTCACACACCAGAAGGAGAAGCACATATGAGCAAAACCTCAAGAACACATGAGAAGAGCTACGGGAGACACTCACGAACACATTGTGAACAGCATGGACAGCCTCTCCTGCTTTCACCCACTCCACAATAACTAAAGAGAAAAGCAAAACAAACCCCCAAAAGCCATGCAACAACCAGGAGACACACCTCCTATTTATAGCCATGCACTAATGGGTTTCATTTTTACTTTGCCCACTAAGCCTCATGCTTTACCCGCTAATGCCCGCTTCCTTTTGCAACCTTGCGCTTTTACCGAAACGCCTCTGCTGCACCTTCCGGGAAGCTTCCGCGCTCCTTGTCTCGCACGCCTCGCAACCACCTCGAGTCCACGTCGTCTTCGACACATCCCGACCGTTCTGACCTCAGCGCCACCTGCGCCTAATCCGGTCCACCGTGTCTCGCCACGACTTCACCTCGACGTCCTGCAGCCACACAGACAAGAAACACATCAAATAGCCCCGCTCGATACATGAAAGCATAATTAGAGTCCAAACCTGTCGAATCATCAGAATATGCATCCTAATCCCATACGACCAAGTTTGACCAAGTCCGACCGAGCCCGTTACGCCACGCAACGTCAAGGTCCGAACCAACCGACTCAAATTCGACTTTTCTTAAAACGATGTCAATTACTCATCATACACAACGGGATGACCTCCACATGGTCTCTCACACTAGTTCAGAAAATATTTGTATAATATTATTATTTCATGTCTCCTAAGTAGACAAGCCATGGTGGAGATCTGGAGACAAGGCTGATCCATTCAATGGTGGAGTACTCTACATAAAGCGAAAAGTTGGATCGTGCTCCTACTCAGATGATCCAATTGGATGCCAATCTTTGCTTTCACGGGCAATGCATGAGGTTAACGTTTCGTTACACTTCTGTCATGAGCCTTAGTGTTTCAGGAATGGCTACACATGTAATTTAACTGCTCTGTATCAATCTTCAGGTTTGTGATACACCATCTGCAAGCTGTAGTACTCAACTAAACAGTGCTACTCGTAGTTCATTTAGAGTTGATCAGTTAGTAAGCACATTTTCGGCCAATCCAAGCTTGATAGCTTTTGCAAAACTCTGTTGCGAGTCATGGAAGGACAGGCAAGTGATATATTCTCTTTGATGTTTGTCTTGTTTCTTATATATGCAGTGAAGAGCATTGCCTGTCGATCATATGTTAAGCACTACATGTATGGCACTACGATTCGGCCAACTTGTTTTTGTACTTCCTTATAATGTGAACTTCCAATTGCAGATGCAATGGCAATTTTCAGGAGTTTTGCTCTCAAGTACTGTATGAATGTATGAGCAAAGATAGGCCAGCACTGTTACAGGTTTCTTACTGTAAACTTGTCTCAAATTTTTTTGGCTTTCCGTGCTTTATCAACTATCGTGTATTCAGTCATTGTTATACTCTTTCAGGTCTATATCAGTTTTTACACAATAATTGAGTCAATGTGGGAGCATCTGAAGATTGGGGATTTTCCTTTCTACGACTCTCTTTTCCTTTCCAGCTTGAAGGTTTGTACTGAGTGCTCTACATCTGACCTGTTCCTCTTTGTTACCAGGTTGAGTTGCTCGCAGGTTCCAAAAACTGTTTCCAGCAGAAAGTCCAGCCCCGCTGCCAGAAACTTTTGTGTGTGTGTGTGTGTGTGTGTGTGTGTTTGGGCCGCCTTCTCTTTTTCCTTATTTTGTAAAGTTTCTATCTTCTCTACATGTTAGAAGATGAAGACATCTTCCTCCACTAGATCAAAATTGCACATAGGTACACTCATCTTGACTAGTTTTAGAGATCCCGGTGAATTTCCAGGAAACGGCTTGTCTGGATTTGGAACCTTGATTTCAAATTGTGGTACTGTGCCTGTAACGGAAGAAATTCAGCATCACATAGTTAACAATTTACCCTATTATGCCATAGCAGCTTCGCATTCATCTTCTGTTCTGGTGTTGATGTACCTTTTACTCGGAAAATGCCTAACTTTTTGTAATATTACTATTGTTTTTCTTTCCAATTTGCAGGTTGCATTGGCCTATAATGGAGCATTAGTTGATGGTAGAATCACAAATGGAGGCATTATTCAGTCGACGTTCTTGGAATCACTCATGAAGCGCGTGGAAGACATCTTCGCAGAATTGCCAGACCTCAGGGACAATCTCTTCAATTACTTGAGCACAGGCAAATGGCCTGATGCCCAAAACGACGCAGTGCTCCTCACTTGGTATCTCCAGTGGTACAGCATCCCGCCTCCCCATGTTGTGGCATCTGCAATTGAAAAGATTAAGCCCCGAGCTCCTACCGGTGTGTCAATGCTCCCACTGCTTCGCCTCCTGCTGCCAAAAACGCACCTTGTGGGACTGATGGAGATTGAGAAGCATCAGATAGCCACGGGGCCCAAAAACTGAGCGTTGGAAATTGAGGCAACGCTGGGCCTTTTGCGTGCAGGTTTTTAGATGCGACACCACAAGAAATATCAAGCAATGCCAGGCAAGTGCAGTTGGTGACAATGGGGTGTGAAAGGAAGCGAGTGATTGCAGCACTTGTTCTGAATTTAGGGGCTTAGTGAAAGGCAAATTTGCACAGATTGTGATGAATGATGATCCGTAATTGAGTTAATTTATTGTGTGTCTGGTTAATTCTGATGATAATTTAGGCTCCCCTTTTCCGCTTGTTTTTATCGGATAGCAGCTTAATTTAGCAGAATTATGGTAGGAACGGACATTCTTGCCAGCCAGGAATCAACAAGTTCATCCTCATGTGTTTTTTATTTATTGAAATCAGTCCATCCTCATTCTTGTTTCTATTCTGGGCGAAGTTTGTTTTCAGTATGTCTGCAGCCGGAAAGAAAAGAGGGGAGGGGACTTAAGAGCACTATTCTTACAAAATATCATGTTTTAACATGGTAACCTTTTTTTACCGTTGGATGGAAGCGATAATTTAGTCGTTGACAAATATGCTTGAAGATAAAATGCTATGATCGTCGGTGCATTTTGTTCTGTGCATCCGTACACTTAAAATGCAACAAGCAATGAATTGCGAGCTGGACAAGGTCGCCAGGTAGGCTTGGAACTCTCGAGCTGGATGGAAACGAGCACTCGGTCACCGAGTACCATCACCGGCACGATGACGGTGTTCCCCAGCTTGCCGTCGGTGTACCGTATCCAGTGCTGGTTGAGTTGACGGCGACTTCATCATAGCAGTGCCCTCTCTCTGCTCTCTTGGCATCGGTTAATTCCACACACTAAAGGAACAGTAACAAGGATAACTTTATGTTCCGATGTAAACATATGTATTATAATATCTAATCATGCAATTTTGCGGGGAATTAACAACGCACATCTTGATTCTCGTGGGTTTATTTAAGGCCAGAAATTTGTTCAACTTAATTTCTTTCGGACACTTTGTTTTCGAGTAGATTTAGAGTCATCTTAAGGCATACAACTTGGTCACGGATTCAAATTCCAGAGAATCAGGTGGGAATTCCATACAAATAACTCGCTTCGTGAGAATCAAACTCTGGTCATTAGTCAAAGAGATTAGATATAATCCCAGATAATCATAATTCCACATGGATAGGAGTTTCTTGCTCAGAAGACTGCACCAATCGTGATTTTCACTATGTTAGGAAGGTTGACACTCATGCATGCATGAATCAAAAACATTTGTGTGAGATTCATAAAGTCCAAACTAAGGAAAGAACCTGACGAGGTACATTCATGAATCAATTGCTGCGAAGATTGTCATAGCTTGTATTTATAAACATAACATTGCTGCCATCTTATAATCATAATTATGTATGATGTGCCATTTAGGTTGTCATTTTCAGAGATGGAAGTTATATGACTTTGAAGGAGGTTTTGAGATCTTGGACTTAACTGGGTGCGTTTTGGATTTTGTTCTATGCATAATGTAACTTTGATGCCACAGTTAGTTGGTTAATAATCTTCTTATTTTTTTTCTTAGGTATGACTTGAATGTTGATTTGCTAGACGTCCATGCAGACAAAAGTACATTTCATCGTTTGACAAATTCAACCTTAAATACAATCCATGTGGCCAAAGTAGGCTCGAGAGATTTTCCTTAAACAGGACAATCTTATTCAAGGTATTGTTTGTTCTGAAGTCCTATTTTCCTGAAAGACGTATTTATGTTATTGGCGCTTTTTGTGCAGCTTCCAATTTTAATTTTATTGCGGAATGCCATGCTTGCAGCTCTATATTACTATCATAGTATCATTGTTTCTCCTAAACCTTTTTGTCCTTTGGATCCATGTAAAAACCGGGAACATTTACCTTGATGTAAATATGATCACATCCAAAGTTCTGAACTAGTGCTTGTATTGACAACAGGTGGTTTGTATTATGCATGTATAGTTCTGTGTGTAGCTTCCGATCAACACCGACCAATTTTTTGATGAATTACTTTTATATTGAGAAGTTGAATAACCTACCACTTCACTTCAAATCAATGGTGGGTATTAAATATGTGTTACCACTAATTCAGTATCACCTCAAGTGCAATGCTATAAATTGTGATTTATTGGGCTTATAAGCATGTGATTGTTAGATCTATTGGATGAATAGAAGAATAGTTAATCTATTGCATAGCCCAAAGGCAATATATATAGTATAAGACTCAAGAGACATAAGGCTAAACCCTAAAACTAGGAAATACCATAAATACTCTTATATCTTTAACACCCCTCTCAAATACAAGACGTATACAATAGCATTGTATTTGAAAGGGTTGTGTAGGATCCTCGATGGCAATCAGAGGGGAGGGATGAATGATTGCGATCAGTAGGGATTTTTTCAACAATCTACTATCTCTTGATTTTTTTAATCACACGCAAAGACAAGCATACAAAAAACAAAGAAAGCAAAGAAAATAATTCACTCATCAGTAGCTAACTAAAAGAGAAAAAAATAAGATGTATTTCCTTTTACTAGCAGCCGAGCTATGCAAACACTAATCAATCAATTAGTATAGTATATGTGTATGTATGCATGCTGTGAGAGATTAACGTGTTGGGTTGATCGCGTCGGCTAACTGCCGTCCGGATTTTCAGGGAACAACCGTTCCACTCGCGCCTTGATCGGAGGTGGTTTCCAACAATATTTGGTATCGGTCCCGGTCACCTTGCGCCACATAAAAACCAAAAGGGGTTTCGGCAGGGGCTAGCTACGTGCGTTGTCTAGTTCCAAAAGAACCCAAACAATACCCGATCCATTTTGGGCGTTCAGGTGAACGAAGGCCGACGACCTCGCCGCCGGCCATCTCGACCATCGCCGTCTTCTTCACCGCCGCCGGCCACCTCGACTTCGTCTTCCTCGCCGGCCGACTACATCACCGACATCCACCACCGCACAACTACTTCACCCTATGGCTTCCTCATCCGGTTCGAGTAAGTGAACTCAAGATTCCGCATTAATGTTTCTATTAGGTGTTCATGTTTTAGATCTAGGGATTAAGCCTTTTGCTAATGTTATGTCTTAGATCTAAATCTCACAATGGTATCAGAGCTTCCTAGTATCTCCTTGAACCCTAGAAAA
>JAYGGG010001048.1:0-32801 GCA_036346245.1 Bonia amplexicaulis | reverse complement strand
TCCTATAACATTAATACAAAGAGGCAACGATCGAATGATTTGAATCCTACGCTTATTTGGCACCGTCGCTAGGCCACATAAATGAGAAACGATGGAGAAGCTCCTATAGAGATGGTATTCTGCACTCATTTGATTTTTGAATCATTTGAGACATGTAATCTTGTTTACTTGGCAAGATGACAAAAGCAATTTTCAACCCATCAAGGTGAACGTGGCAAGTGACTTATTGGCACTCGTATATCTCCTCGATGTATGTGGGACCAATGAGCTCAACACCATGAGGTGGTTTTTAAGATTTTATAACTTTTTACAGATGACTTTAGTAGATATGGATATATCTCACCGATGAAGATAAGTCTGAATCCTTTGAAAAGTTCAAAGAATTCCAAAATGAAGTGCAAAATCATTTAGGCAAGACAATCAAGTTTCTACGATCCGATCGTGGAGGCGCAGTATTTGAGCCATGAGTTTGGTAATAATCATCTCAAGGATTGTGGAATTGTTCCACAATTGACTCACGCCTTTAACACCTCAATGGAATGGGTATCTGAACGGAGAAATCGCACCTTATTAGATATGGTGCGCCCATGATGAGCCATGATCTGATCCGTTGTCTTTTGGGGGCACGCCTGAAATACCCGCCACACTAAACAGTAGTTCCACTCAAAATCGCGAGAAAAGACACCATATGAGATGGACATGACAACGCCCTAGTTTGTCTTTTCTTAAGATTTGGGGATGGAGAACTTATGTAAACGCTCATAACTGATAAGCTCAGTCCCAAACTGATAAATGCTTCTTTATCGGCATCCTAAGGAAACAAAAGGATATTACTTCTATAATCAAGAAGGCAAGTGTTTGTCATTCATAGAGGTCTTCTTTAGAGAAAGAGTTTCTCTCAAGAAGGGATAGTGAGCATGGTGCAACTTGAAGAAATTCGAGAAACACCGAAAACGCTTTAGCCTTAAGGTAATCCACAACAGGATGAACAAACTGTTGAAGAACCCGCTGTGGACACACCGGCACCACGAGGTCGAGAGGTCACGCTGTACCGAGAGGTACATGTTCTTGACTACTCAACAACGGATATATTGTTGTTAGACAACGATGAACCTAAGACCTATGAAGAAGCCGATGGTGGGACCAGACTGAAGAAATGGCTTGAAGCCATGAGATCCGAAATTGAATCCATGCATGTGAATCAAGTTTGAACTTGGTTGATCCATTCGATGGTGTTAAAACCATTGAGTGCAAATGGTTTTCAAGAAAAAGATAGACATAGATGGAAATGTTCACATCTATAAGCGCGAACAGGCCAAAGGTTTCAAACAAATTCAAGGTGTTGATTACGATGAAACTTTTCACCCGTCGCAATGCTAAAAGTCTATCTCGATCATTCTCAGCGATTGTCGCTATTTCGACTATGAAATATGGCAATGGATGTCAAACAGCTTCTCCTTAATGGAAACTGAGTGAGATGTGTACATGACACAGTTCCCAGTGTTTGGTTTATCCGCAATCAAATTAGAAAGATATGCAAGTCGCAAAGATCCATTTATGGATTAAAGCAGTATCCTTTAGTTAAAATATCTGTTTTGATGAAGTAATCAAAGGGTTTGGTTTCATCAAGAACCAAGAAGAGCCTTGTGTTTACAAAAGGCTAGCGGGAGCGCACTCGTGTTCTCGGTCTTATATGTGGATGACATATTATTGATCGGAAATGACATTCCTATGTTTCAATCATAAGTCTTCATTGAAAAGTAGTTTTCTATGAAAGACTTAGAGAGGCAAGATATACTCTGGCATCAAGATCATAGAGATAGATCAAAAGGTCGATTGGATTAAGCCAAGATACGACATACTGACAAGGTGTTGAAAAGGTTCAACATGCAGGATTCCAAGAAAGGCTTCCACCTATGTCACATGGTATAAATTCTTAGCAAGAATCAAAGGTCCTAGTACACCGATGAGCGGGATAAAATGAATGCGATTCCATATGCTTCAGCCTTATTGGATCCATTATGTATGCCATGCTTTGTACATCGTCCGCATGTCTCAGATGCTTTAAGTGCTACGAGTAGATACCACGACCCAGTGAAAGTCATGGATTATCGTAAAGAACATCTTGAAGTACTTGAGAAGAACCAAGATGTGTTCTCGCCTCATGGGGGGTGAGGAAGATCGTCTGTAAATGGTTACACCGATGCTAGCTTCCAAACTAACAAAGATGATTTTAGATCGCAATCGGGATTTGTGTTCTGCCCGAATGGCTAAGGTAGTCGGAAGAGTTCCAGTGAGACAATATATTCTTACAACAGGTTTAGTACAGCGGTTTCAAGTCGCTTAAGAGGTCATTTGATCAAGAAATTTGTTTCTAAGCTTGGTGTGATGGCTAGTGCCTCCAGCCCAATGGACTCCCACCGTGACAATAGTGGAGCCTATCGCAGCCAAGGAGCTGAGCCTAGATCGCACCGTAAGTCCAAGCACATTCTACGGCCGATTTCATCTCATCCGCGAGATTGTGGAGAGAGCGGCATGTTAAGATATGCAAAGTACACACGGATTTGAACATTGTAGATCCGTTGACAAAGCCGCTCTCCCAGCCAAAGCATGAGGCTCACACTAGGGCAATGGGTATTAGATACCCCATGGTTGACTCTAGTGCAAGTGGGAGATCACAGATATGCCCTAGAGGCAACATGGAGATGTTGAATATATCACATACTATGTTTATGATACATTGCTTTGTTCCTTGAAATAGACATTATCATTATTGATCAATGAGTATGTGACTTATTCATGAGACTCTTAATGCCAAAATGTTGCTATTTCTAAATGATCCTCGATTATATTTCATATGAGGAACAAATATGATTCAAAGATCAAAGATATGTATTGATTGATGATCATGTCTCATGGATCATGGTATGGAGATACCAAATCAATAATATGGACATGTGTTAGTGAACATATGTTGATAGACCCGCCATGAGACATCGCAGTAGATTCCAAGTGTCATCGCTGGTCTCAAGTAGTTTATGTGGAACTTTAGACTTGAGATCACATGGTTCCTAAGCATGCGTAGTAGCTACTTTGGGACTACTAAACACTACTCCGTGAACTCGGGTAGTCATAAAAGTAGTCTTTGGGTTTGCATGCGAAACATGTAGTGGGATGAATGATCAAGATAGAATTTGCCCTCCTTATGGGAGAGATATCTCTCGCCCTCGATGTAATGGATTATGAAAGTGCATGGCCAAGGTGATTGAGGAGTCAATCACGAGTTTATAATCCATCACGGAATCGTGAGAGTGATTGAGCTGATTAAGAGGATGACATGTGTCTCGCCTTGAGCTTAATCTATATCGTGAGGCAAAGGGATTAGTACATGAGAACATTACAGGTGTTCAAACGATATGATCTTTACGTATACTTTTGGGGTTACTATGTCTTGCTAGAGGCCGCTATTAATGGTGACCGGAAGGTGTTTGGTCGCGACCAAGCATAATGCGGAACTGCTGTGGTCGCATACTTAACGGGTTGGAACACTAATTCAATGTGATTCTGACATGGGCTCAATTCGGATAGAGATCCTGATAGACTCTATTGGGCCTCGTCCACGAGGCCCAAGTGAGGAGGTCTATATATGGAGGCGAGGGGCCAGGGAACGACACCGATAATCCCAGCTAATCCGTAGGCCGCCACCTCCAGAGCCAAACCCCAGCCGCCGCGAGTGTCAGTACACTGCATCGGGTGCCCACCGGGACGCACGGTGGATACCGGTGGAGACGCTGGTTGCGCGCTGATCGGCATCAACAACCCATGCATTGGATCTCGCCGTGGTGCGTTGATCGCGTGGGAGGAGACGATCGGTCTGGGACGATCGACTACTTCCACTACTACCTCGACGCTGTGGTTGATCCGGCCTCCAACTCTTCACCGGGCACAAGGCCTAGTGGTAACGATCCATGATCCCTCCTTAAGCATGATGTTCTTGTGTGCGCTGAGAAAATACTTGTTTTTCGCCTCGTAGCCTACTCACGATCCATTAGGCATATCTCACTCTGGAGCCTCGCATCAGAGGTTCTACATAACGACACGTGTAATTAGCTCATCGAATAGGCCTATCAATGGAGCAAACATTCGAGAGATAATAATTATTACCTGATGTCGTCCACAGAAAACTGCCCCGGTTTGCGCCGGATTGGACGCCTTAACTACTCTGATGGTTGTGCGGGCTAGCATAGGAGCGGAGCGGCTCGCTGATTTTCCGTCTGCTTCCGCGACCTCATCTCTGATTTTATCACCAGATCACCCATTATCTCCTCTCTTAGAGTAGCCTTGAGCTCTTCTCGGCCGCAATATGCTTGGCTTTGTTTCTCTTACGACGATACATTTTGAGTCATCTTCGAAACTATGTTTCCATGGAACGAAAGCCCAAGGCCTCTCATACACGACCCGGTGCTCCTTTGCTCCTGTAGTACGTGAGAGTATATCTTTTCCTTGTTCCATGGAATGACCCCCGAAGATTCAACAATCAACGCCTCGCAAGAGCACGACATGTCATTTCACTGCACGGTTGTGGAGTAATTAAGCCACGAGTTCGATCGATATTCACCAAGCTACCGAGACACTTGTCGGTCTCAGGAGCTCAAAGGAGACATCCCCCGATGTCGTTGTAGATGACCTTGCTCTAATCCAATTTCGAGCGCTCATCCGGATATTGTAAATGGCGGGCGATGTCCGCCAGTGGCTGCCTGCTCGCCCTCCTCCTCCATCATGGATTTTACCCAAGATACCCAACGTGCCAAGTCTGCGGGTGTGTGTTTTTGCCTAGAGGGCCTTGTAGCGCCGCACTTGTACTTCGAACTCTTCTTGTCTTCATCGCCTTGATGAGAGATCATGTGGAGATGATCCTATCTTTGTGATGAGTATCCGACTTTGTTGAAGGAAAATTGAGTTTGTTTTGGGCTTTATCGCAAAATCTTAACTCGACGAAACAGTCGAGTCAGGTACCACATTTGTCCTCGGCTTGTACGACTCTTGTAGGATGCCATACGACCACGCTTAATCGTGGTCGAATTTCGCTGTGAGCGCACGACCACGCTGAGGTGTTCTCGCAAACCGATGCTGGCTCAAGGCGCACGACCACGCTGGCGCATATCGGTGGCGACCACCATTGTCGAGTATCGGGTTCCGTACCGAGCAACGCATTTAGTTTTTGGCCGTGGCTCAAGGGTTTACGACCACGCTGGCAATTGGGAGCGCTCGATCACGCCAGCGCCGTGCTTCACCACGCTATGAGCTCCTCGAAGATTTGACCGTGGTCGACACCGGCGCTAGGGTTTACGTAATCACGCTAGGATCGGAGCCCCACCACGCTACGGCGGGGCGTCGACCACTTTGGCCGTGGCCTGTGGCCACGACCACGCCAGGGAGCTCGAGGCCCCACCACGCCAGGGAAAGGGAGCCACCACTACGCCAGGCACTCGTGGTGCGACCATGCCAGCGCCGGAGAGCTACGACCACGTTAGCGCCGAGAATTGAACGTGGTCGAAACCGCTCGTCACCACATTATTTGCTGATGACCGTGGTCGCGGGATCACTAAAATTGGTCGTGAGGGTGCATTTCTTATGTCCGATTACGGTGAGGTTTGGCTCAAGGTTCCTTGTGATGTTGTGGACCTTGTAGACTGGTTTGTTCTACATTTTGACAAGGTTTGGTAAAGTCTTAACTTCTGTGGAAAAGAGACTTGAGCTCTGTGGAGTCAGGCAGTATGGACTGCTATGTGATGGTTTTGTTGTCTTTGTTGGTTGCAGGAACCAGAGATGCTCCTTGGTGAGGCTTAGGAGGCCGGACTAGACAAGGGAGTTGTTGAGGTCCGAACGACGCGAAAAGTCAAGAGGACGGTCGTGCTGTGGGCCGACAAAGATGGACAAAGCAGTGCTGCGGAGGAAGCTTCCCCGAAGGCAGCGGAGGGGCATTTTGGAGAAATGTCAAAGTCACGGGGAAGTTGTCCACCGGAAAGCACTCGGACTACTCGGAGAGGCTCTGTGAGAGCCCGTGGGAGTTGGTGGCGCTAACGGCAAAGCAAAGGGAGCCGCTGCCCGAGAGGAACGTAAAGCATCGAGGCTCACAAAGCTTAACCACTTAAGCGGGTTGTCTCGTGGAGACCCGTTAGTGAGACTATAAATAGAGAGGTTAGGTCTCGTGAGCAAAGAGAGGTTGTCCTGAGTGCTCGAGTGTTCCTCTCTATCTGTGTGAGTTGTCTTCGGTAAGAGCATGGATGCTCGTGTACCTCCGATGGAGTGGCACGAGAAACCTCCATGTGCACATAGAAAAGATTGATTCATCTCTCAGTATCTTTCTCGCTTTTTGTTCTTGAGATGATTTGTTTGATCCGCTTGCCTCTCGTGTTCTTCGATCATATGTGTTTTGTCCGAGAGTTGGCTTGTGCTTCATTTGCTCGTGACTGGAAATTGTTTTATGACCGCCATAAGATCATTCCCGAGAGCAAAAGTAAAATTCAGAAAACCGAGCTCGTGGTTCTCGCCACCGAGCTCTCTGCTTCGCCGACTTTGGTTTTCTCTCTCTCTCGTTGAAGACTTTGAGGTTCTTGGTATTTTTACTCCGTAGATCTTGTACGAACTAAGTTTCAAGTTTCATTCATTTTGGATCTCGCGGCAAAAGATCTCTAATTTCTTGCTCATGTCATACCGACAAGAGTATTTCAGATACATTCTCGTTGTCTGGATGATCGATCACGGCATAAGTTTTCTCCGGGTTCGGCTTTTCACCAACGATATCCTCTCGGCTTCTCGGTCGCTCAACCTCGCCTGTAGCGGTGGTCTTATGGTGCCGGTCCTGTTTCACCCCATTCGACCACTCGGCCAAAACCCGATACGCTTTTTCATTTACGACTATCACGGCTTGTCTTCAACATTACTTTGTTTTATTGTTGCCTGTTTGATCTTTGTTTTTCTCGACTTCTTAGCTCTCTAGCTAAAGGAGAAGAAGAACTTGGGAGGAATTTTTAAGGCGCCATTCACCCCCTCCGTTGCCATTTCGTCCTTCAATGGTATGTGAGCTTAGCTCTTCTTCATAGATCTTAACCGTCTCAAAGAGCCATGGCAATGCATAAGCTATTCCACCAAGTCGCCTATTTTCGATGGCCCGGATTACCCTTCCGGAAGAGCCGAATGGAAACATATATCCGTGCTTGTGGTATGCTATTTGGCTAAGGTGAAAATACAATTTGTTGTTCCCGCCGATGAGAACATCAATGCCGGAACATGGTCGATGTTGAGGCAAATGCAAAGGCAAGGAACATCATCATATTGGATTGAGCGTAAGCGACTTGATCGCATCTCTCACTGTCCGGCCCCACGACATCCGGTGACCCTCGATGCATATCATGAGGGCACCTCCCGCATCAAGACGGTTCGACAGATCGCCTGCGAATACAGCAAATTCGAGATGCTTGCCGGAGAGTCCTTGACGAGTGCTTTTCACGCTTACAAGATTTTGAGCAATCTCCGAGCGGCTCGGCCTCACATACTCCGACTCGGATAACGCCGGTAGATGCTTTCCAGACTCGATCTTAGGGTTTGGGAAATGAAGGTGACCACCATCATGACACCACGACCTCTCGACCGACTCTTGATGCGCTTTTACCGCGCCTCAAGACTCACGAGATTGACATAGTCTCCTCGCCCGTCAAGTCTCACCGATGGCTTTAGTCACCGATCCCACCACGCTTCCGTTCTTCTCACCGACTCTTGGCGGATTCTCTCTATCTCGCTCTCGTGATGTAACCGATGATCGCTAGAGTGCTTAGAGGATAATGTAATGGCCCTCCTTGCTCGTAAGTTCTCCCATGCTTACAAGAGAAGGAGGGACGGAAAAGAAGAGGACCAAGGATTTGCTTTGAGTGTGGTGGCCCCAACTATTCGGGCAACCGCCCCAAACCGGAGAAGGGCAAAACGACGGCTATGTTCCAAGAACGACTACATCGACAAGAACCGCAACAAGAAGCCTCCACTGACGCAGGCAAAAAGAAGTACCACTTGGGAAGGCTAAAGTGTTGCTCCACTCGCCCTCATCGCTCTCGATGACCTCGACCTCAGCGAGGTGGAGGGATGGAGCGACGACGACGGACGGGTGATCAAGACCCCAAGAGCTGCGAAGACTTCTCCCATGTGCTTCATGGCCTCGAGGGCGAACTCGAGCGACAGCCGAACAGATCTCGACTCGGACGAGGTCTGCCAAGAAGGAAGGAAGGTTTGGCTTGTAGACCTGGTGTTCACGACACATGACCGAGATTCCCGCTGGTTTTCTTCCCTTGCCCGTGCTCCGTGTGATGAGACTATCACCTTTGGAGATGCTTCATTCAAGGCCATCGCCAAAGGTACCGTATGCATTAATGATTCATTTATTTTGAAAGATGTTGCTTTAGTTAGCAAGCTGCGCATAATTTGCTCTCGCCCTCACCACCGATGACAATTTCGAGGTGAGCTTTAAGAAAACAATTGCAAAATTCTTGATTCTTCTGAAGTCCGTTTATGGATTTCTGCTTTGGGAGGATCTTTCGTATGATTTTCCGAGTCTTTGGTGATCCTCTCCTTGTTTGCTTGCTTCGAGTCCCGCTGACCTTCCTTCTCGCATAGGAGACTTGGTCATATTGATTTGACCATTTGACCAGAGTTAGTGGCCACGATCTCATTCGTGGTCTCGCCGAAACTCAAGATGGTCAAAGATCTTGTTTGCGCCCATGCCGAGACGGCAAGATGGTTGCCGCCTCACCCTCCCACACAAGTGACTTATGACCGATGCACCGACAAATTGCTCCACATGGACACAATGACCACTGAGTGCAATCACAGGAGGGAAGTGGTATGTTCTTGTCGTGTCGATGACTTCTGAGGTACTCTTGGTGTTTTCTTTAGCCTCAAGGATGAGACGCCGCATTTCCCGAGGTCTTTCAAGAGGCTTTCTGCTGAGCTTCCAGTGCCTTACGAGCGATCCGGACAATGGCACTCCGAGTTCAAGAATTCCTACTTGAGAGTTTCTGTGGTGAGACTGTAGAGCACCGCCTCTTCTCCATACGCCCTCGCAGTAATGGATGCTAGGAGAGAAAGAACCGCACCTCTGGTCGAGACGGCCGAGACGATGCTTGATGAGTACTCACATCGCTGAAGTTTTGGGTCGAGGCTATAGCCACCGCTACATGTTTCCAATCGAGTTTTTTCTGCACACTTGCACCGCGACTTATGAGTTGAGATCTGCCAAAAGCCTGTTTCTCATTTTCGTGTTTGGTTGCAAGTGTTTTATTCTAAAGTCCGGAACCTAGATAAGTTCGAGTCACGCTCTGTGATGGACTTTTTCTCGGCTACTCGATCATGGCCTATAGGGTCCGGAACCTGTGAGTCTAGTAAAATGGTAGAAACCTCGTGAGGTAATCCTTTGAGGCCACCCCGGACTAGGGACCGACATCCGCGTGTTCACTAGAGCACCGAGACCATCTTTGTGGATGATGAGGATGATGGAGATGAGGGTTGTCTCACCCGATCCGCCCTTCTCCACCCCTTGAGGTGCCTTCTTCCACCGCACCTCGAGGCGATCGCTCTACCTTCTCGGCTCGGAGCTAGTGGCCTGCCTCACCCCGCAGTGCAACGCAGGTAGAGGCCACTTCTTCATCTCATCCAGACCTCCAAGACATATCCAAAAATCTCATCCTTCGAAAGGCATGATTGGAGATCTATTTGAGCCAGTCACACGCTCCAAGTCCGGGCGGTCACTTTTCTCGCTCTCCACCGCTCAGCTGTTTCCTTTGAGCCCAAGGACGCTTGCCATGCTTTATCCGACGAGTCTTGGGTCAACGCCATGCATGAGGAGCTAGAGAGTTTCGAGAGAAACAAGGTCTCGGACACTTGTTGAGCTCCGAGATCAAAATATCATTGGAACCAAATGGGTGTTCAAGAACAAGCAAAGTGAGGATGGGGTAGTCATTCGAACAACACTAGGCTGTTGCATTGTAGGTACTCCCAAAGTTGAGGGTCTGGATTTTGAGGAGACCTTGCTCCCGTGAGTTCTGCCTTGAGGCCATTAGAATTTCGCTTGCCTTTGCAGCTTCTAAGGATTTCAAGCTCACCAGATGAACGCCAAGAGTGCCTTTCAATGGCTTCATTGAGGAAGAAGTCTATGTCGACACCTCCGTGTTTCGAGAACCCCAAAATACCCTAGTCATGTCTTCAAGCTTTCCAGCGCTAGTATGGACTTAAGCAAGCCCCTAGAGCTTGGTATGGAGGCTTAAGTCCCATCTATTGAGACATGATTTTGAGATGGGTAAAGTTGACAAGATCTTGTTCATTCACGGCTTGGTAATGATCTTTCCCGTCCGTCTAAATTTATGTCGATGACATCATCTTTGGCGTGCTCTTCCCATGCTCTAGTTTCACAGCCTTTACGTCATGAGCACCGAGCCTGAGATGAGCATGATGGGTGAGTTGACATCTTTCCTGGCTTCCGTGATCAAGGCACTCGGAGGGTACCTTCTGCATCAAGGCAAGCACACTCGTGATCTCCCCGAGACGCTTCGACATGAGTGATGGAAAGCGCGTCGACTCCGATGGCTTACGGCATACACGCTTGACCCAGATGAGGACCAGAGCCAGCTTGATCAAAAAGAGTTTAAGCATGATTGGCTCTCTTTGTACCTCACCGCCCGAGACCCACATATACTTTTCAGTGTGTCTTGCGCTCGGTTTCGTGCCAGTTTCAGTATCTCACCGCCAAAGCGTGAAGCCGCATCTTGCACACCTTCGGAGCTACCATTGACTATGGTATTCGGTACTCTTCCTCATCCTGCCTATCTCTTAGAGCCTATTCGATGCGCATTTTGCTCAACCGTAGGATAGATAGGAAGAGGCACTTCGTGCACCCGCCGCTTATTGGCACTCTCGCTTTCGTCTTCGAGGAAGCATCGGATTGCATGTACCCATCAGAGGTCGTAATATGTACCTAGTTGTCTGTAGCCAAGCTTTGGATGGTCTCGACCTGGACTTTGTTATCGATCGTGTTCCGCTTTTGCGATAATATCACCAAGGATTAGCATTGCTAAGAACCCAGGCAACACTCTCCAAAGCACATCGATATCGATATCATTTTCTTCGAGACCATGTAGAGAAGGGGTGACATCTGCCCGCCAGGAGAGTGACCACCGGGGCCATCGATCTTCACCAAGCCTTGGATAGCACGAGGTTTTCAGCCCATGGGAGAGCTTGGGGTGGTTTGTCCTTATGGACCTGTGAGGGGGAGCTTGGACTTCACTCGCTTACTATATTGATTATGCTTCTCTCATTTGCTGCATTGCATGGGTGCATTGGGCTTAGTCCTTCTAGCATAGGTTAGAGTGTGTCTCTTGTCGAGTGCTTAGACTTTGCTCTTATCTTGTGCTTTCGTAGATAGTCAGTTTATCTCACCAGGTTGAGCTCACTCACTTCTTTTTAGGTTCTAGCGAGGGCTGGGCCACCCCTGCAGACAGTGTAACGGTTTGCTCTCTAGTGTGCTTTTTCTCGACAAATGCTGTCCCCGAGACATATAGGTAGATGAGAGTCATCGAGCCATAGTATCCTCTATATCTTATCTATGCTTTAAGGACTCCTGCTTTCCCGATTTATTTGCAATTTCTTGATTTTTATTGCTTTGTCTGTGGGGAGTTCATTTGGGAACTTCTAGATTTTAATTTTGACTTAAACTCAACTTGAACTAAAAGCTGCATCACATGTTGAGGGGGAGCTGGATTTTCTGCATTGCATTCTGCATTGTAATATAACCACATTGAGCCTTGATTATTATCCGTTATGACATGCTTTCAATGCTTTACACATTGCCATGATTTGTGCTCCATTGCTAATCGATCATGACTTTATATGTGTAGTCAAGTCTTTGCCATGATAGGTTAATTAAAATGCCAAATTTGACCTAATTCATGTCTTGTTCATATTTGAGACTAGTCACCTTTGTGTTATCCTTTTATGATTCTCATGTCAAATAGGCCGAGTTGAGTCTTGAATCTTAGTTGAGCAATAGATTGAGCTATACAGCCCTTGATGACACATAAGTTAGTACAATCTATTAAAAGCAAAAAGATCTCTTTTGTGCGAAAAAACTGATCTCACCAATTCTTTCTCATGAGACGGCTTGCCATTGCACAAGACATGAACTCGGGAGTTTTGATGACCAAGATCATTTCCTTAAGCTGTGATATGCCCTAGAGGCAACATGGAGATGTTGAATATATCACATACTATGTTTATGATACATTGCTTTGTTCCTTGAAATAGACATTATCATTATTGATCAATGAGTATGTGACTTATTCATGAGACTCTTAATGCCAAAATGTTGCTATTTCTAAATGATCCCCGATTATATTTCATATGAGGAACAAATATGATTCAAAGATCAAGATATGTATTGATTGATGATCATGTCTCATGGATCATGGTATGGAGATACCAAATCAATAATATGGACATGTGTTAGTGAACATATGTTGATAGACCCGCCATGAGACACCGCAGATTCCAAGTGTCATCGCTGGTCTCAAGTAGTGTTTATGTGGAATCCTTAGACTTGAGATCATCATGGTTCCCAAAGATGCGAGTAGCTACTTTGGGACTACTAAACACTACTCCGTGAATCGGGTAGTCATAAAAGTAGTCTTTGGGTTTGCCATGAAACATGTAGTGGGATGTGAATGATCAAGATAGAATTTGCCCTCCTTATGGGAGAGATATCTCGGCCCTCGATGTAATGGATTATGAAAGTGCATGGCCATGCCAAGGTGATTGAGGAGTCAATCACGAGTTTATAATCCATCACGAATCGAGAGAGTGATTGAGCTATTAAGAGGATGACACAGTCTCGCCTTGAGCTTAATCTATATCGTGAGGCAAAGGGATTAGTACATGAGAACATTACAGTGTTCAAATTGATATGATCTTTACGATACTTTGGGGTTAATATGTCTTGCTAGAGGCCGCTATTAACACGGTGACCGAAAGGTGTTTCGGTCGCGACCAAGTATACGTGAACCTGCTGTGGTCGCACACTTAACGGGTTGGAACACTAATTCAATGTGATTCTTGATATGGGCTCAATTCGGATAGAGATCCTGATAGACTTATTGGGCCCCGGTCCACGAGGCCCAAGTGAGGAGGTCTATATATGGAGGCGAGGGCCGAGGAACGCACCGATAATCCCGAGCTAATCCGTAGCCGCCACCTCCGCAGCCAAACCCCAGCCGCCGCGAGTGCCGGTACACTCGCGATCGCTGCCCACCCCGGACGGTGGATACCGTGAGGCGCCGCTGCGCTGCGGCGCTGATCGGCATCAACAACCTACGATTGGATCCGCTGTGGTGTGGTTGATCGCGGAGGAGACGATCGGTCGGGACGATCGACTACTTCCACTACTACTGACGCTGCGGGTTGGACTCGGCCCAACTCTTCTTCACGCACAAGGCCTAGTGGTAACGATCCATGATCCCTCCTTAAGCATGATGTTCTTGTGTGCGCGTAGAAAATTTTGTTTTCGCCTCGTAGCCTACATAGCGATCCATTAGTGGTATCGAGCCATCTTGCTTAGTTTGCGATCCGATCGCGATATGTTGATATGCGGTTGTAATAGATTGATCTATTACGACTAGATCAATCGGTCATAAGGGGTTGGAATATGTATGAGTTGATAGCATCATGTGGCCAAAAGATTAGTTCGTGTTCTTCTTGATGTACGCCGACTTGCCCCTACCTACCGGTAACACCATCGGGCTAATCACAAGACAACAAGAGATTGAGCCAACAGATCGAGGTCTTGTGTTGCGGTCTCCTCAAGCATACCGATCGCGATGATTGATGTGATTGATCTAATGAAAATTGAGACATTTTGAATGGCTCGGATTTGGGTTGATTTGATCGCCCGATGAGATTTTCATAGCGATTTCATAGATGCGATCTATGTAATTCCGTGAGGTTTTCAATCATGTCCGTGATAGAAACACATTCATGTCGTATGGTACTACGCTAACTTGTTTTTGCAGGAATGATGTGAATGGTATGGCATAGATGCATATGTGATGCATGTGTTTTGGCTACTGTGTCGTGATTAATCACACCGGTTGAGGTCGTTTTTAATTGTATAACGACCTGCGTCGACTTGTGATGCTTGAGCTCCTCATGTAATTCATTTGCTACCTATTAGTTGTAATAGTTTAGTTCTTTGCTATGGAGGCTTCAAGCATGATGACAAAGAGGACAAGAAGTGTGGCGAAGAATATCACCGTGGAACCATGGCGATGGCGACCACTACGATACAAAATGCCATACCATTCACAAGATAATGTGATTATATGCATGTGATGTTTATTTCTTGTCATACTATTCTTTCATGCCATACCAACTAAGGGTTAGTTTTTCATGATAGAATAGCTTCTCTCAAGAAAAATTAAGAATTTGTTTTGATGCCCTTCCAATTGTCGCGCTTATAAGAATCATGATCATTGTTTGGTAGGTCTCGCCAAAGCAGAGTACCATCAACTATCTTGATCTAATAGGGTGGATGCCTGACATCCACATGCATAGTATTGGTTTACTTGACAAGGCTATCAAATTAGATTTGGGCCTTGGGGCATGGTGTTGGGAGCCGGCATTGGATGCCACCCAACAAACAAGAGTCACATAAGATGTGATTAGCAAGTGTTGCTTACCCACGCCACTAAGTTTCTAGCAAGGATGCCAAAGCTCACTAGAACTTAGATGAACATGGATCTTGACCACTATATGTCGTTAGAGGGAAGACGATTACAAAACATATAGTGGGAGTATCTTTGTTAAATTGTTTAATGGAAGATCAAACATGAACATAGTGCTAAACTTTGCATATTCTTTGTTGTAGATCATGTCAACTAATGCCGCATCCAGCTTCTTTTAATTTGCGATCTATTCTTGAGAAAGAAAACTCAATGGAACGAACTTTTGGATTGGTATCGCAACCGAGAATTGTTCTCAAGCAAGAGCGCAAGGAGCATGTCCTTGAGTCTCCTTATCCCGATGACTTGCCCGATAATGCTACCGTGGTCGCACGGAAAGCTTATGAGAAGCAAACGAATGATTACCTTGATGTGAGTCGCCTCATGCTTGCCACAATGTCCTCTCGAGCTTCGTAAGCAATATGAGAACACGATGCCTACAATATCATTGTGGGGTTGCGTGGTATGTTTGAGAACCAAGCAAGGGCCGAGAGGTTCAACACTTCAAAGTCCTTGTTTATGCAGCTTTGCGTAGGGAACCCGCCACCTCATGTGATTAAGATGATTGGCTACATTGAGAGTCCGAAAAGCTTGGTTTTCCCTTAGCCAAGAGTTGGCTACCGATGTGATTCTTCACCGCCCCCGAGCTTTGAGCCATTCATTCGAACTATCACATGAACAACATGGATGAAGACCTGGCCGAGTTGCATGGGATGCTAAAATCACCGAGGAAAGCATTAAGAAAAGCAGCCATCATGTGATGATGATGCAGAAAGGCAAGGGCAAGCCCTATGTAAAGAAAGGCGCGGTCAAAAGAAAGTTAGCTCCGATGAGATCGCGAGCGCTCTAAGGCCAAGCAAGTCAAGAAGGGTCCTCGCTTGATGCGCATTGCTACCATCAGAAGCAATCGTGACATTGGAAAAGGAACCGCCCAAAGTACTTGGAGGATCTTGAGAAAAGAAGGGAAGTACGACTCCGCCTGTGTATAAATGTTATAGAAATCAATCTTGCTACTTCATCTTCGATTCTTGGGTATTTGATACCGGATCGGTTGCTCACATTTGCAAATCGCTGCAGGGCTAAGAAGAAGTAGAAGTTTGAGGAGGAGCGGCGGATCTTCGCTGGCAATGGAGCAAAAGTTGTCATGGTATTGCTGGCACCATGCCATTGTCTTTACCTTCGTGATTAGTTTTGGAATTGAATAATTGTTATTGTGTTCCATCTCTTCCAAGAACATTATTTCGCTCATGTTTACAAGCGTAAGGTTATGACTTTAGATCCGTGAACAATGGTTGTTCTCTTTATTTCAAAGATATGTTCTATTGTCATACTCCATTGGTGAATGGGTTATATGTTCTTACTCTTGAAGAGTCATCGGTCTATAACATTAATACAAAGAGGCAACGATCGAATGATTTGAATCCCACGCTTATTTGGCACCGCCGCTAGGTCACATAAATGAGAAACGCATGGAGAAGCTCCATAGAGATGGTATTCTCGCACTCATTTGATTTTGAATCATTTGAGACATGCGAATCTTGTTTACTTGGCAAGATGACAAAAGCACCTTTCACCGGTCAAGGTGAACGGGCAAGTGACTTATTGGCACTCGTGACATTCTCGATGTATGTGGACCAATGAGCTCAACAAAGAGGTGGTTTTCAAGATTTATAACTTTTATCGATGACTTTAGTAGATATGGATATATCTACCGATGAAGATAAGTCCAATCCTTGAAAAGTTCAAAGAATTCCAAAATGAAGTGCAAAATCATTTAGGCAAGACAATCAAGTTTCTACGATCCGATCGTGGAGGCGAGTATTTGAGCCATGAGTTTGGTAATCATCTCAAGGATTGTGGAATTGTTCCACAATTGACTCCGCCCTAACACCTCAATGGAATGGGGTATCTCGAACGAGAAATCGCACCTTATTAGATATGGTGCGCCCATGATGAGCCACAAGATCTTCCGTTGTCTTTTGGGGTACGCCTGAAACAAACCGCCACACTAAATGTAGTTCCATCAAAATCGTGAGAAAAGACACCATATGAGATGTGGACAGACAACGCCCTAGCTTGTCTTTTCTTAAGATTTGGGGATGTGAGACTTATGTAAAACGCTTACAACTGATAAGCTCACCCCAACCGATAAATGCTTCTTTATCGGCATCCTAAGGAAACAAAAGGATATTACTTATAATCAAGAAGAAGGCAAAGTGTTTGTCGCCTCAAGATGGTGTCTTCTTAGAGAAAGAGTTTCTCTCAAGAAGGGATAGTGGAGCATGGTGCAACTTGAAGAAATTCGAGAAACACCGAAAACGTTTCAGCCCTACGTAACCACAACAGATGAACAAACTGCTGAAGAACCTGCTAGGACACACCGCACCACGAGGTCGAGAGGTCACGCCGTGTACCGAGAGGTACATGTTCTTGACTACTCAACAACGGATATATTGTTGTTAGACAACGATGAACCTAAGACCTATGAAGAAGCGATGGTGGGACCAGACTGAGAAATGGCTTGAAGCCATGAGATCCGAAATTGAATCCATGCACAGAATCAAGTTTGGAACTTGGTTGATCCACCGATGGTGTTAAAACCATTGAGTGCAAATGGGTTTTCAAGAAAAGATAGACATAGATGGAAATGTTCACATCTATAAAGCGCGATTGTGGCCAAAGGTTTCAAACAAATTCAAGGTGTTGATTATGATGAAACTTTTTCGCCCGTCGCAATGCTAAAGTCTATTCGATCATTCTAGCGATTGTCGCTATTTCGACTATGAAATATGGCAATGGATGTCAAAACAGCTTTCCTTAATGGAAATCGAGTGAGGATGTGTACATGACACACCCCACGTGTTTTGTCGATCCGCAATCGCCTAGAAAGATATGCAAGCTACAAAGATCCATTTATGGATTAAAGCAGTATCTCGAGTTGGAACATCTGCTTTGATGAAGTAATCAAAGGGTTTGGTTTCATCAAGAACGAAGAAGAGCCTTGTGTTTACAAAAGGCTAGTGGAGCGCACTCGTGTTTCTCGGTCTTATATGTGGATGACATATTATTGATCGGAATGACATTCCTATGTCGAATCATAAGTCTTCATTGAAAAGTAGTTTCTCTATGAAAGACTTAGGAGAGGCGATATATTCTGGGCATCAAGATCTATAGAGATAGATCAAAAGGTCGATTGGATTAAGCCAAGATACGACATTGACAAGGTGTTGAAAAGGTTCAACATGCAGATTCCAAGAAAGGCTTCCTACCTATGTCACATGGTATAAATCTTAGCAAGAATCGTCCTAGTACACCGATGAGCGGATAAAATGAATGCGATTCCATATGCTTCACTATTGGATCCATTATGTATGCCATGCTTTGTACACGCCCGTATGTCTCAGATGCTTTAAGTGCTACGAGTAGATACTACCGATCCGTGAAAGTCACCGATTATCAGAAAGAACATCTTGAAGTACTTGAGAAGAACTAAAGATGTGTTCCTCGCCTATGGGGTGAGGAAGAGCTCGTAAATGGTTACACCGATGCTAGCTTCCAAACCGACAAAGATGATTTTAGATCGCAATCGGATTTGTGTTCACCGAATGGCGGTGCGGTAAGTCGGAAGAGTTCCAAGCAGAGACAGCTTGTCGATTCTACAATGTGTTTAGTACATAGCGGCTTCAAGTCGCTAAAGAGGTCGCTTGGATCAAGAAATTTGTTTCGAGCTTGGTGTGATGGCTAGTGCCTCCACCCAATGGACCTCATCAGGACAACAAGGAGCCATTGCGCAAGCCAAGGAGCCTAGATCGCACTGTAAGTCCAAGCACATTCTACGGCGATTTCATCTCATCCGCGAGATTGTGGAGAGAGGCGATGTTAAGATATGCAAAGTACACACGGATTTGAACATTGCAGATCCGCTGACAAAGCCGCTCCCCCACCCAAAGCATGAGGCTCACACTAGGGCAATGGGTATTAGATACCTACATGGTTGACTCTAGTGCAAGTGGAGATCACAGTGATATGCCCTAGAGGCAACATGGAGATGTTGAATATATCACATACTATGTTTATGATACATTGCTTTGTTCCTTGAAATAGACATTATCATTATTGATCAATGAGTATGTGACTTATTCATGAGACTCTTAATGCCAAAATGTTGCTATTTCTAAATGATCCCCGATTATATTTCATATGAGGAACAAATATGATTCAAAGATCAAGATATGTATTGATTGATGATCATGTCTCATGGATCATGGTATGGAGATACCAAATCAATAATATGGACATGTGTTAGTGAACATATGTTGATAGACCCGCCATGAGACACCGCAGAGATTCCAAGTGTCATCGCTGGTCTCAAGTAGTGTTTATGTGGAATCCTTAGACTTGAGATCATCATGGTTCCCAAAGATGCGAGTAGCTACTTTGGGACTACTAAACACTACTCCGTGAATCGGGTAGTCATAAAAGTAGTCTTTGGGTTTGCCATGAAACATGTAGTGGGATGTGAATGATCAAGATAGAATTTGCCCTCCTTATGGGAGAGATATCTCGGCCCCTCGATGTAATGGATTATGAAAGTGCATGGCCATGCCAAGGTGATTGAGGAGTCAATCACGAGTTTATAATCCATCACGGAATCGAGAGAGTGATTGAGCTATTAAGAGGATGACACAGTCTCGCCTTGAGCTTAATCTATATCGTGAGGCAAAGGGATTAGTACATGAGAACATTACAGTGTTCACCGATATGATCTTTACGTATACTTTGGGGTTAATATGTCTTGCTAGAGGCCGCTATTAACACGGTGACCGGAAGGTGTTTCGGTCGCGACCAAGTATACGTGAACCTGCTGTGGTCGCACACTTAACGGGTTGGAACACTAATTCAATGTGATTCGGATATGGGCTCAATTCGGATAGAGATCCTGATAGACTCCTATTGGGCCTCGGTCCACGAGGCCCAAGTGAGGAGGTCTATATATGGAGGCGAGGGCCGAGGAACGCACCGATAATCCCGAGCTAATCCGTAGCCGCCACCTCCGCAGCCAAACCCTAGCCGCCATGAGTGCCGGTACACTCGCGATCGGCTGCCCACCCGGACGGTGGATACCGTGGAGGCGCCGCCGCTGCGGCGTTGATCGGCATCAACAACCCACGATTGATCCGCTGTGGTGTGGTTGATCGCGGGAGGAGACGATCGGTTCGGACGATCGACTACTTCCACTACTACTCGACGCCGTGGTTGGATCGGCTTCCAACTCTTCTTCACACAAGGCCTAGTGGTAACGATCCATGATCCTCCCTAAGCATGATGTTCTTGTGTGCGCGGTAGAAAATTTTGTTTTCGCCTCGTAGCCTACCGCGATCCATTAGTGGTATCGAGCCATCTTGCTTAGTTTGCGATCCGATCGCGATATGTTGATATGCGGTTGTAATAGATTGATCTATTACGACTAGATCAATCGGTCATAAGGGGTTGGAATATGTATGAGTTGATAGCATCATGTGGCCAAAAGATTAGTTCGTGTTCTTCTTTGATGTACGCGCGACTTGCCCCTACCTACCGGTAACACCATCGGGCTAATCACAAGACAACGAGAGATTGAGCCAATGATCGAGGTCTTGTGTTGCGGTCTCCTCAAGCATACCGATCGCGATGATTGATGTGATTGATCTAATGAAAATTGAGACATTTTGAATGGCTCGGATTTGGGTTGATTTGATCGCCCGATGAGATTTTCATAGCGATTTCATAGATGCGATCTATGTAATTCCGTGAGGTTTTCAATTCGATGAGCGGCACCCGCCGCATACATACATAGATTGTTATAGAAACACATTCATGTCGTATGTAGAATATGTTCTACGCTAACTTGTTTTTGCAGGAATGATGTGAATGGTATGGCATAGATGCATATGTGATGCATGTGTTTTTGGCGGTCTGTGTCGATTAATCACAAACCGGTTGAGGTCGTTTTTAATTGTATAACGACCACTGTGTCGACTTGTGATGCTTGAGCTCCTCATGTAATTCATTTGCTACCTATTAGTTGTAATAGTTTAGTTCTTTGCTATGGAGGCTTCAAGCATGATGACAAAGAGGACAAGAAGTGTGGCTAAGAATATCACCGTGGAACCATGGCGATGGCAACCACTACGATACAAAATGCCATACCATTCACAAGATAATGTGATTATATGCATGTGATGTTTATTTCTTGTCATACTATTCTTTCATGCCATACCAACTATGGGTTAGTTTTTCATGATAGAATAGCTTCTCTCAAGAAAAATTAAGAATTTGTTTTGATGCCCTTCCAATTGTCGCGCTTATAAGAATCATGATCATTGTTTGGTAGGTCCGCCAAAGCAGAGTACCATCAACTATCTTGATCTAATAGGGTGGATGTCTGACATCCACATGCATAGTATTGGTTTACTTGACAAGGCTATCAAATTAGATTTGGGCCTTGGGGCATGGTGTTGGGAGCCGGGCATTGGATGCCACCCAACAAACAAGAGTCACATAAGATGTGATTAGCAAGTGTTGCTTACCCACGCCACTAGGTTTCTAGCAAGGATGCCAAAGCTCACTAGAACTTAGATGAACATGGATCTTGACCACTATATGTCGTTAGAGGGAAGACGATTACAAAACATATAGTGGGAGTATCTTTGTTAAATTGTTTAATGGAAGATCAAACATGAACATAGTGCTAAACTTTGCATATTCTTTGTTGTAGATCATGTCAACTAATGCCGCATCCAGCTTCTTTTAATTTGCGATCTATTCTTGAGAAAGAAAACTCAATGGAACGAACTTTTGGATTGGTATCGCAACCCGAGAATTGTTCTCAAGCAAGAGCGCAAGGAGCATGTCCTTGAGTCTCCTTATCCCGATGACTTGCCCGATAATGCTACCGTGGTCGCACGGAAAGCTTATGAGAAGCAAACGAATGATTACCTTGATGTGAGTCGCCTCATGCTTGCCACAATGTCCTCTCGAGCTCGTAAGCAATATGAGAACACGATGCCTACAATATCATTGTGGGGTTGCGTGGTATGTTTGAGAACCAAGCAAGGGCCGAGAGGTTCAACACTTCAAAGTCCTTGTTTATGCAGTGCTTGCGTAAGGGAACCCGCACCTCATGTGATTAAGATGATTGGCTACATTGAGAGTCCGAAAAGCTTGGTTTTCCCTTAGCCAAGAGTTGGCTACCGATGTGATTCTTCACCGCCCCCGAGCTTTGAGCCATTCATTCGAACTATCACATGAACAACATGGATGAAGACCTTGGCCGAGTTGCATGGGATGCTAAAATCACCGAGGAAAGCATTAAGAAAAGCAGCCATCATGTGATGATGATGCAGAAAGGCAAGGGCAAGCCCTATGTAAAGAAAGGCGCGGTCAAAGAAAGTTAGCTCCCGATGAGATCGCGAGCGCTTCTAAGGCCAAGCAAGTCAAGAAGGGTCCTCGCTCGATGCGCATTGCTACCATCAGAAGCAATCGTGACATTGGAAAAGGAACCGCCAAAGTACTTGGAGGATCTTGAGAAAAGAAGGAAGTACGACTCCGCCTCCGTATAAATGTTATAGAAATCAATCTTGCTACTTCATCTATCGATTCTTGGGTATTTGATACCGGATCGGTTGCTCACATTTGCAAATCGCTGCAGGGCTAAGAAGAAGTAGAAGTTTGAGGAGGAGCGGCGGATCTTCGCTGGCAATGGAGCAAAGTTGTCATGGTATCGCTGGCACCATGCCATTGTCTTTACCTTCGTGATTAGTTTTGGAATTGAATAATTGTTATTGTGTTCCATCTCTTCCAAGAACATTATTTCGCTCATGTTTACAAGCGTAAGGTTATGACTTTAGATCCGTGAACAATGGTTGTTCTCTTTATTTCAAAGATATGTTCTATTGTCATACTCCATTGGTGAATGGGTTATATGTTCTTACTCTTGAAGAGTCATCGGTCTATAACATTAATACAAAGAGGCAACGATCGAATGATTTGAATCCCACGCTTATTTGGCACCGCCGCTAGGTCACATAAATGAGAAACGCATGGAGAAGCTCCATAGAGATGGTATTCTCACTCATTTGATTTTGAATCATTTGAGACATGCGAATCTTGTTTACTTGGCAAGATGACAAAAGCACCTTTCACCGGTCAAGGTGAACGGCAAGTGACTTATTGGCACTCGTACATTCTCGATGTATGTGGACCAATGAGCTCAACAAACCAGAGGTGGTTTTCAAGATTTATAACTTTTATCGATGACTTTAGTAGATATGGATATATCTACCGATGAAGATAAGTCCAATCCTTTGAAAAGTTCAAAGAATTCCAAAATGAAGTGCAAAATCATTTAGGCAAGACAATCAAGTTTCTACGATCCGATCGTGGAGGCGAGTATTTGAGCCATGAGTTTGGTAATCATCTCAAGGATTGTGGAATTGTTCCACAATTGACTCCGCCCGAACACCTCAATGGAATGGGGTATCTCGAACGAGAAATCGCACCTTATTAGATATGGTGCGCCCATGATGAGCCACAAGATCTTCCGTTGTCTTTTGGGGTACGCCTGAAACAAACCGCCACACTAAATGTAGTTCCATCAAAATCAGAGAAAAGACACCATATGAGATGTGGACAGACAACGCCCTAGCTTGTCTTTTCTTAAGATTTGGGGATGTGAGACTTATGTAAAACGCTTACAACCGATAAGCTCACCCCAACTGATAAATGCTTTATCTGCATCCTAAGGAAACAAAAGGATATTACTTCTATAATCAAGAAGAAGGCAAAGTGTTTGTCGCCTCAAGATGGTGTCTTCTTAGAGAAAGAGTTTCTCTCAAGAAGGGATAGTGGGAGCATGGTGCAACTTGAAGAAATTCGAGAAACACCGAAAACGCTTCAGCCCTACGTAACCACAACAGATGAACAAACTGCTGAAGAACCTGCTAGGACACACCGCACCACGAGGTCGAGAGGTCACGCTGTACCGAGAGGTACATGTTCTTGACTACTCAACAACGGGATATATTGTTGTTAGACAACGATGAACCTAAGACCTATGAAGAAGCGATGGTGGGACCAGACTGAGAAATGGCTTGAAGCCATGAGATCCGAAATTGAATCCATGCACAAGAATCAAGTTTGAACTTGGTTGATCCACCGATGGTGTTAAAACCATTGAGTGCAAATGGGTTTTCAAGAAAAGATAGACATAGATGGAAATGTTCACATCTATAAAGCGCGATTGGCCAAAGGTTTCAAACAAATTCAAGGTGTTGATTATGATGAAACTTTTCGCCGTCGCAATGCTAAAGTCTATTCGGATCATTCTAGCGATTGTCGCTATTTCGACTATGAAATATGGCAATGGATGTCAAAACAGCTTTCCTTAATGGAAATCGAGTGAGGATGTGTACATGACACACCCCACGTGTTTTGTCGATCCGCAATCGCCTAGAAAGATATGCAAGCTACAAAGATCCATTTATGGATTAAAGCAGTATCTCGAGTTGGAACATTCGCTTTGATGAAGTAATCAAAGGGTTTGGTTTCATCAAGAACGAAGAAGAGCCTTGTGTTTACAAAAGGCTAGTGGAGCGCACTGTGTTTCGGTCTTATATGTGGATGACATATTATTGATCGAATGACATTCCTATGTCGAATCATAAGTCTTCATTGAAAAGTAGTTTCTATGAAAGACTTAGGAGAGGCGATATATTCTCGGGCATCAAGATCTATAGAGATAGATCAAAAGGTCGATTGATTAAGCCAAGATACGACATTGACAAGGTGTTGAAAAGGTTCAACATGCAGATTCCAAGAAAGGCTTCCTACCTATGTCACATGGTATAAATCTTAGCAAGAATCGTGTCCTAGTACACCGATGAGCGGATAAAATGAATGCGATTCCATATGCTTCAAATTATTGGATCCATTATGTATGCCATGCTTTGTACATCGCCCGATGTCTCAGATGCTTTAAGTGCTACGAGTAGATACTACACGATCCGTGAAAGTCATCGATTATCAGAAAGAACATCTTGAAGTACTTGAGAAGAACTAAAGATGTGTTCCTCGCTATGGGGTGAGGAAGAGCTCGTTGTAAATGGTTACACCGATGCTAGCTTCCAAACCGACAAAGATGATTTTAGATCGCAACGGATTTGTGTTCTCGCTCGAATGGCGTGCGGTAAGTCGGAAGAGTTCCAAGCAGAGACAGCTGTCGATTCTACAATGTAAGTTTAGTACATAGCGGCTCAAGTCGCTAAAGAGGTCGCTTGGATCAAGAAATTTGTTTCGAGCTTGGTGTGATGGCTAGTGCCTCCACCCAATGGACCTCATCGTGACAACAAGGGAGCCATTGCGCAAGCCAAGGAGCCTAGATCGCACTGTAAGTCCAAGCACATTCTACGGCGATTTCATCTCATCCGCGAGATTGTGGAGAGAGGCGATGTTAAGATATGCAAAGTACACACGGATTTGAACATTGCGATCCGCTGACAAAGCCGCTTCCCACCCAAAGCATGAGGCTCACACTAGGGCAATGGGTATTAGATACCCACATGGTTGACTCTAGTGCAAGTGGAGATCACAGATATGCCCTAGAGGCAACATGGAGATGTTGAATATATCACATACTATGTTTATGATACATTGCTTTGTTCCTTGAAATAGACATTATCATTATTGATCAATGAGTATGTGACTTATTCATGAGACTCTTAATGCCAAAATGTTGCTATTTCTAAATGATCCCCGATTATATTTCATATGAGGAACAAATATGATTCAAAGATCAAGATATGTATTGATTGATGATCATGTCTCATGGATCATGGTATGGAGATACCAAATCAATAATATGGACATGTGTTAGTGAACATATGTTGATAGACCCGCCATGAGACACCGCAGAGATTCCAAGTGTCATCGCTGGTCTCAAGTAGTGTTTATGTGGAACTTTAGACTTGAGATCATCATGGTTCCCAAAGATGCGTAGTAGCTACTTTGGGACTACTAAACACTACTCCGTGAATCGGGTAGTCATAAAAGTAGTCTTTGGGTTTGCCATGAAACATGTAGTGGGATGAATGATCAAGATAGAATTTGCCCTCCTTATGGGAGAGATATCTCGGCCCCTCGATGTAATGGATTATGAAAGTGCATGGCCATGCCAAGGTGATTGAGGAGTCAATCACGAGTTTATAATCCATCACGGAATCGAGAGAGTGATTGAGCTATTAAGAGGATGACACAGTCTCGCCTTGAGCTTAATCTATATCGTGAGGCAAAGGGATTAGTACATGAGAACATTACAGTTCAAATTGATATGATCTTTACGATACTTTGGGGTTAATATGTCTTGCTAGAGGCCGCTATTAACACGGTGACCTGAAGGTGTTTCGGTCGCGACCAAGTATACGTGAACCTGCTGTGGTCGCACACTTAACGGGTTGGAACACTAATTCAATGTGATTCTGATATGGGCTCAATTCGATAGAGATCCTGATAGACTCCTATTGGGCCCCGGTCCACGAGGCCCAAGTGAGGAGGTCTATATATGGAGGCGAGGGCCGAGGAACGCACCGATAATCCCGAGCTAATCCGTAGCCGCCACCTCCGCAGCCAAACCCTAGCCGCCGCGAGTGCCGGTACACTCGCGATCGGCGCCCACCGGACGGTGGATACCGTGGAGGCGCCGCCTGCGGCGCTGATCGGCATCAACAACCCATGATTGATCCGCCGTGGTGTGGTTGATCGCGGAGGAGACGATCGGTCGGACGATCGACTACTTCCACTACTACTGACGCCGCGGTTGATCGGCTTCCCAACTCTTCACACGCTGGCCTAGTGGTAACGATCCATGATCCCTCCTAAGCATGATGTTCTTGTGTGCGCGGTAGAAAAATTTTGTTTTCGCCTCGTAGCCTACATCGCGATCCATTAGCTCAAGGCGCACGACCACGCTGGCGCATATCGGTGGCGACGACCACATTGCCGAGTATCGGGTTCCAACCAGCAACGACGAAAGTTTTGGCCGTGGTCGGAAGGGTTTACGACCACGCTGGCAATTGGGAGCGCTCGATCACGCTAGCGCCAAAGCCACCACGCTATGAGCCCCTTTAAGATTTGACCGTGGTCGCGACTCGCGCTAGGGTTTACGACCACGCTGTGGGATCGGAGCCTCGACCACGCGGGCGGCCGGCGCTCGACCACTTGGCCGTGGTCGGCGGGCGCCACGACCACGCCAGGGAGCTCGAGGCCTCGACCACGCTAGGGAAAGGAGCCACGACCACGTTGTGGCACTCGTTGGCAGCGACCGCCAGCGCCGGAGAGCTACGCACCACGTTAGCGAGAATTGAACGTGGTCGAACCGCTCGACCACGTTATCGGCTGATGACCGTGGTCGCATGGATCACTAAAATTGGTCGTGAGGGTGCATTTCATGTCCGACACGGTGAGGTTTGGCTCGTTGGGTCCTTGTGATGTTGTGGACCTTGTAGACTGGTTTGTTCTACATTTTGAGAAGGTTTGCAAATCACTCTGTGGAAAGAGACTTGAGCCTGGAGTGAGTCGCAGTAGTATGGACTGCAAGCATGTGATGGTTTTGTTGTCTTTGTTGGTTGCAGAACCAGAGAGACGCCTTGGTGAGGCTTAGGAGGTCGGACTAGACAAGGGAGTTGTTGAGGTCCGAAACGACGTGAAAAGTCAAGAGGACGTGTCGCTGCTGTGGCCGACAAAGATGGACAAAGAAAGCGTGGAGGAAGCTTCCGGAAGGCAATGAGGGGCATTTTGGAGAAATGTCAAAGTCATGGGGATGTTGTCCACCGGGAAAGCACTGTGATTACCGGAGAGGCTCGTGGAGAGCTCTATGGAGTTGGTGGCGCTTAACGGGCAAAGCAAAGGGAGCTGCTGCTCGAGAGGAACGGTAAAGCACCGGAGGCTCCGCAGCTTAACCACTTAAGTTAGGGTTGTCTCTCTGTGGAGACCCGTTAGTGAAACTATAAATAGAGAGGTTAGGTCTCGTGAGCAAAGAGAGGTTGTCCCCGAGTGCCCGAGTGTTCCTCTCATCTTGTGTGAGTTGTCTCTGCAAGAGCATGGATGCTCGGTACTCCGGCGGAGTGGTCAGAGAAACCCATGTGCATAGAAAAGATTGATTCATCTCTCCGTATCTTTCTCGCTTTTTGTTCTTGAGATGATTTGTTTGATCCGCTTGCCCTCTCTCGTGTTCTTTTCGATCATATGTGTTTTGTCCGAGAGTTGGCTTGTGCTTCACTTGCTCAGACTGGAAATTGTTTTATGACCGCTGCTAAGATCATTCCCGAGAGCAAAAGCAAAATCAGAGAAACCGAGCTCGTGGTTCTCGCTACCGAGCTCTCTGCTTCAGCCGACTTTGGTTTTCCTCTTCTCGTGTGAAGACTTTGAGGTTCTGTATTTTTACTTCCGCAGATCTTGTACTAACTAAGTTTCAAGTTTCATTCATTTTGGATCTCTCAGGCAAAAAGATCTCTAATTTCTTGCTCCTCTGCTGCATACCGACAATGTAGTATTTCCTCAGATACATTCCGTTGTTGGATGATCGATATCACGCATAAGTTTTCTCGTTCGGTTTTCACCAGCGATATCCTCTGCTTTCGGGTCGCTCAACCTCGCCTCGTAGCGGTGGTCTCATGTAGGCCGGTCTGTTTCACCCCATTCGACCACTGGCCAAAACCCGATATGCTTTTTCATTTACGACTACGATTGTCTTCTGCCACGACTTTGTTTTATTGTTGCTCGTTCGTTGATCTTTGTTTTCTCGACTTTTAGCTCTCTAGCTAAAGGAGAAGAAGAACATGGGAGGAATTTTTATGGCACCATTCACCCCCTCTGTCTGCTATTTCGGTCCTTCACTTGAACTCTTCCCATTGTGGTTCCGTGAATGGGTATTTTTGAAAGGGTGTTTCGCCTTTTCCACGTAGTCCTTGACAAACGTGTTTTGAAGTTCTTCCATGCTTTGCATGCCCCTAGCAAGGCTTGTCGCTGCACGCGCCTTGGTGTTCTTCTCGATCTCGAACGATGCCAAAATTCGCCACCACTCACGCCGAAGTCGCAGGACGCCTTCCACGAATCGAATGTGATTTCAATTGCTCGTGGCAACTATTCGATCGCTCTTCCATGCGCCATCGCTTTGGGAGGAAAGAGAGGGACCCGTGACATCGACTTGTGTGATGGTAAATCGCCTCGTGCTTTTGATAGCCCTTCCTTGGCGCCTTGATTTTGGAGCGACGGTTATTAATTGAGAACCGCTCAGGATATGTCGCTCGGCTGTGGGCCCACCCCGGCCTCCCGAAAAATAAAAGAAAGGCTCAACCTCAGCGCTGCGTGAGGGGGGCTCAACGCGCCGAGGAGCCGGGGGAAGGAGTGAGCGACGGTAGCCAACCCGCGGCCGGTTTTATCTCACCCTATAGGGTGTTTTTTTCTTGAGGGGGCGCTGCTCACTGATCACGTACGGTTCTCACTGATAACCGCTCTCAGGATATATTATCACGCACGTATTACACTGAGAACCGCTCGTGATATGTCGCTCGATGTGGGGCCCCCGGCCGCCTCAAAATAAAAGAAAGGCTCAACCTCAGGCGCCGCGTGAGCGGGGCTCGAACGTGCGCCGAGGGAGCCGGGAAAGGAGTGAGCGACTAGCCAACCCGCCGGTTTTATCTCACCCCTATAGGGTGATTTTTTCTCTCGAGGTGCTGCGGTTCTCATTGATCGCTGCACGGTTCTCACCGATAACCGTCAGGATATATTATCACGCATGCCTGTTACACTGAGAACCGCTCAGGATATGTCGCCCCGACATGGGGCCCACCGCCGCCTCCAAAAATAAAAGAAAGGCTCAACCTCGCGCGCTGTGAGCGGGGCTCGAACGCCGAGGGAGCCGGAAGGAGTGAGCGACGGTAGCCAACCCGCCGCCGGTTTTATCTCACCCCATAGGGTGATTTTTTTCTCGAGGGGGTGCGCGGTTCTCACTGATCATCACACGTTCTCACCGATAACCGTCAGTAATATATTATCACAAAGCGTTATTACTTGAGAACCGTCAGGATATGTCGCTCGACAGCGGGCCCACCGCCGCCTCCTCGAAAATAAAAGAAAGGTTTCAACCAGCGCCGCGTGAGCGGGGCTCAACGCCGCCGAGGGAGCCGGGAAAGGAGTGAGCGACGTAGCCAACCCGCCGCCGGTTTTATCTCACCCCTATAGGGTGATTTTTTCTCGAGGGGTGCGCGTTTCATTGATCACAGACGGTTTCATTGATAACCGCTCGTGAGATATTATCATGCACGTTATTAATTGAGAACCGCTCAGGATAGTGTCGCTCGGCAGTGGGGCCCACCCCTGCCGCCTCGAAAATAAAAGAAAGGCTCAACCTGCCGCGCGGAGCGGGCTCGAACGCGCGCCGAGGGAGCCGGGAAAGGAGTGAGCGACTCGTAGCCAACCCGCCGCCGGTTTTATCTCACCCCTAGGGTGATTTTTTTCTCGAGGGGGTGCGCGTTTCATTGATCGCGACATTGCTTCACTGATAACCGCTCAGGATATATTATCGCTGCACGTTACACTGAGAACCGCTCGTGATATAGCCGCCTGACCGGGGGCCCACCCCGCCTCAAAATAAAAGAAAGGTTCAACCTCAGGCCGTGAGCGGGCCTCGAACGCCACGAGGGAGCCGGGGAAGGAGTGAGCGACGGTAGCCAACCCGCCAGGCTTTTATCTCACCCCTATAGGGTGATTTTTTCTCTTGAGTGGGGGCGCGGTCACTGATCGCGACGGTTCTCACCGATAACCGTCAGATATATTATCACAGCGGTTTTAATTGAGAACCGCTCGTGATATGTCGCTCGGCTGTGGGCCCACCGCCGCCTCGTCAAAAATAAAAGAAAGGTTTCAACCAAAGCGCCGCGGCGTGAGCGGGCTCGAACGCCGCCGAGGGAGCCGGGGAAAGGAGGATGAGCGACTGTAGCCAACCCGCCGGTTTTATCTCACCCCTAGGGTGATTTTTTTCTCGAGGGGGTGCGCGGTTTATTGATCGCATGCACGTCTCACCGATAACCGCCTCGTGGATATATTATCACGCACGGTTTTAACTGAGAACCGCTCAGGATATGTCGCCCCGACAGTGGGGCCCACCGCCTCGTAAAATAAAAGAAAGGCTCAACCTCAGCGCCGCGTGAGCGGGCTCAACGCGCGCCGAGGGAGCCCGGGAGGAGGAGTGAGTGACTGTAGCCAACCCGCCGCCGGTTTTATCTCACCGCTATAGGTGATTTTTTTTTCTTGAGGGGGTGCGGTTTCACTGATCATGATTGTTCTCAATTGATAACCGTCTGCGGATATATTATCACACGCGTTATTAATTGAGAACCGTTCGTGATAACCCGTCAGTTACCAACCAAAGATTCATATACATCACCTACCAAAGATTCATATACATCACGCATCAAAGATTCATACACATTTTCTCGTATAAACATCAATTCACATATACATCACATACATGCATTGTTATATACATAAATGCAAATTCACATACATCACATACATGAATTGTCATTTCAATATTCACCTAAATATCACACATTTTGAACAATTGGGTGTATGACTCAATCCACTTGCTTAGTTCCTTTAAAATTAGCCCTTCATGATGATCACAAGCGACGAATTAGTTTCACACGTTGTTCATCATCGACCTTATGCCATTTCCAAAAGGAGGTAACTCGTCAAATTGATTGTATTCTTTCTCATCCACTACATTCTCTACTCCGACAATTCTCCTTTTTCCATGAAGAACTACATGTCGCTTCTTATTTGCCGGGTCTGTTACATAGAAAACTTGAACAACTTGATTGGCGTAGCACGAATGGTTCGCCTTGCACCGACACGTTGGAGGTCCACTGTAGTGACACCGCATTTGTCAACCTTCACGTGTGGCGATGCACCCAACGGCAACAAATAAGGGATCATGAAAAGCACGAAGTTGAGCTCCCAAATCTCTTCTATGAATCCATAGTACGAGCTCAACCCATCGGTATCGAACGCATCTATGTGGACACCGCTGCTCGTTAGTGCTCTTACATCCCGATCCTCGTATAGAATGTATACCATTTATATCATACCCTTGCCATGTCACAACAGAATGTTGGTCCTTTGCCAACCATGTCAACAACTCACTTTATGTAGCTCCTAGCGATTTGGTCCTTCAACCATTGGTTGAACCGAGGTTGTGTTGCCTCATGATCCAAACATCCGTCATCCGGATTCTCAAGGTCAAGCACATCCTTGTGTCCGGTCAACATATAGGCGCCACTTCACTACCATGTGTTGCAAGACCGTGAAATGGGCTTGAGTATACGCAACCATATCTCGGAGGATTGATTTCCTTCCGATAGTTCCGATACCCTTCACCTCCCTCATGACGAGATTGAGGCACACCTATCGGCTGAATCGAGCCATAAAATCGACACAAAACTCAATGACCTCTTCGCTTGCATAACCTTCGACGATGTCGCTTCTGCCGAGAACGATTCGCACGTAGGACTTGAGAATTCCCATGAACCTCTCAAATGGGTACATGCTACGAGGGAACACAGCGCCCACACATTTTTATCTCCCACACAAGGTGAACAATGAGATGGACCATGATATCGAAAACGTAGGAGGGAATACATTTCAAGATGACATAGAGTCATCACCACATCAGATTGCAGAGCATCTAGTCCTTCGATCGATGACCTTCGAGCAATTGTGTTAAAAATAACATAGCCTCATAATTGTCTCTGACTTAATCGGAAATATTTCTAATTGCAATAGGGAGCATCTGTCATCAAGACATGACAATCGTGAGACTTCATGCCATTTAACTTCAATTCTGCATCGAAACAAGTTTTTGACGCTGCTAGAGTAACCAGACGGAACTTTGACACC
>JAYGGG010000492.1:0-35751 GCA_036346245.1 Bonia amplexicaulis | reverse complement strand
GGTGACCGGAAAGGTGTTTCGGGTCGCGACCAAGTATCGTGAACCTGCTGGTCGCACACTTAACGGGTTGGAACACTAATTCGAATGTGATTCGGATATGGGCTCAATTCGGATAGAGATCGGATAGACTCCTATTGGGCCTCGGTCCACGAGGCCCAAGTGAGGAGGTCTATATATGGAGGCGAGGGGCTGAGGGGATGATCTGATAATCCCGAGCTAATCCGTAGCCGCCACCTCCAGAGCCAAACCCTAGCCGCTCGCGAGTCTTTGGTACACTCGCGATCGGCGTTCCGACCGGACGTGTGGATACGGTGGAGACGCCGCTTGTTGCGGCGTTGATCGGCATCAACAACCTCTGATTGGATCGCTGTGTAGTGCGGTTGATCGCGTGGAGGAGACGATCGGTTCGGGACGATCGACTACTTCCACTACTACCTCGACGCGTGGTTGGATCGGCTTCTCCAACTCTTCTTCATTGCACTGCGGCGTCTAGTGGTAACGATCCATGATCCCTCCTTAAGCATGATGTCCTTGTGTGCGCGGTAGAAAAATTTTGTTTTCTGCTCTCGTAGCCTACTCGCGATCCATTAGTTTCAACCTCGAGCTCCACCCTCCAAACTACACGCGCTGGCGTGAGCTTTTCCTCGTGCTCACCAGTCGTTTCTCCCTTAAAGCTCATGTGGACGGCACTGCCAAGCCAGCCAACGACGCGGAGTGGGATCCCAACGATTTCACCGTTGTCTCCTGGCTCTACAGCACCATCTCGGAGGAGATCCTCGCCATCGTCCTGTCCCTAGGTGCCACTGCCCATGAAATGTAGGTGAACCTCGAGGGTCTTTTCCGGGACAACAAGATAGTTCGCATCATCAAACTTGAGACTGAGTTCCGCGGCAGTCCTCAAGGCGATATGCCGGTCATGGCGTATGGCCAGAAGATCAAGTCCCTTGCCGATGTGCTTGGCGACATCGACCACAAGATTTCTGATGAAATTCTCGTTCTCACTGTCCTTCGCGGTTTGAACAAGAAGTTTGCCACCATCAAAACCATCGTCACCACTAAAGACCTGTTCCCCTCATTCCTTCAAGCCCACAGCCTACTTGTTCTTGTTGAAATTAATTTTGACTCATGTTATTTGTGTTAAATGTGTTTAAGGTGATCGAAGCTGCAGTTGAAAACATGATCAAAACTGCAGTCGAAGATGTGGTCGAACCTGTAGTCGAAAGCATGGTCAAAACAGCAGTTGTGACCGTGGTCGAAGAGTCAGTCGTAGCAGTCGTAGTCGTAAGTTACTGTAGCAGTCATTACAAGTACTATATCAATCGTAAGTGTGTGAGTGGTCATAAGGTTGAATGGTCGTAGCGTCTGGACTTGGTCTCACTGAGTGAGTCTTTCAGGTAGTGCGTGTTGTGCGCAAGTCGTGGAGTCATGGTGTCCAATGTGCGCAAGACGTGTAGTCGTGGCCAGTAGAACCGGATCACAGAGTGTCTATTTATATCCTTGTAACTAGTCTGTTAAGCAGCGGTGAATAATAGAGAAAAAGATAAGTGACGCAAGTTGAGTTCATGTTAGAAAAAATACTCTACTGCTCATCATCTTCCCCGTGTAGTGTGCGTCCATGTGCGAACCTAGTGTGTGATCCCTGGGATAAGTTCCAACAATTGGTATTAGAGCGAGGTATGAGGAGAAGTTGTCTGGCGATGACTCGCTGGTCGGCGTGATGGCGTGCGTCGGCGGAGGTGCACAGGTGCTAGCGAAGAGTCGGCTGCAGCACCATGCGCTTAGAAACAAGGCAACGAATGTCCGCGTGGCCATGGCGAGGCCGGCGCGGTGTGCCATATTCTCACAAGATGTGCACATCGGTGGTGAACGATGTTCTTCCACCATCAGCAACATCATGGTGTAAGGTGTCGTGAACACATCGATGTCTAAAGCGGCAGCGGCATCGTGGAAGTGTGTGTGTGAGTCGTATGTGTATATGGCACAATAGAAGTGTTGCTTGTGTCATTTGTGCACATAGGTATGTTACATGCATGCGCATAGTTATGTCATTTGGTTATTTGTGTGCGTAGGAGGTGAGTTACATATGTGCGCATAACTGTGTCATGGTCGTACAGGTAGGTGAGTCAGTGCATAATGCATGTGAGAGTGCGTGAGTTCTTGTAGTTGTGTCCAAGTACTCATGGTACTGATGAGAGCCTCCGTTGCCGTCAAGATGTGTCACTAGCGAAAGACAATTGGAGCTAAGGAGAGGTCAAGTCATCGGCGAGGTGTGTCATTGACGATGAAGATATGAAAGACACTAGCAAGTTGTGTCAGCGGTGGCATGGTCAACAAGAAGGCAAAACTCCTTGGAGATGCGTTAGGAGATCGAAATTTGTCTCGTGAAGTTTAGAAAGTCAAGATTAGGAGGAGATTGTTGGAACTAATCATGACTCATGTTACTTGTGCTAAGTGTGTTTGAGGTGGTCGAAGCTGCAGTCGAAGGCATGGTCGAAACTACAATCGAAGATGTGGTCGAAGCTGTAGTCGAAAGCGTGGTGGAAACATCAGTCATGATCGTGCTCAAAGTAGCCGTGGTCAAAGTGACCGTGGTCGAAGAGTCAGTCGTAGCGGCCGTGGTCGAATTAGTCGTAGCGGTCGTAGTCGTAAGTTACTGTAGCAGTCGTAACGACCAGATTTTCGTAAGTGTACTGTAGTAGTCGTTATGAGTATTGTATCAGTCGTAAGTGTGTGAGTGGTCATAAGGTTGAATGGTCGTAGCGTTTGGACTTGGTCTCAAAGAGCGTGTCTTTTGGGTAGTTCGCGATATGCGCAAGTCGTGGAGTCATGGTACGCGATGGTGTAGTCATGGCCGGTAGAACTGGATCACAAAGTGTCTATTTATATCCTTGTAATCAGTCTGTTAAGCAGCAGTGAATAATAGAGAAAAAGAGAAATGACAAAAGTCGAGTTCGCGTTAGAAAATCATTCTACTGTTCATTGTCTTCCCCGTGTAAAGTGAGTCCACGGGCGAATCTAGTGTGTGATCCCTAGGTTGAGTGCCAACATTTCTTGAAGAAGCCAGCCTCTCCACACCACTGAACATGTCCACCGCCCCTTTACTCTTCCACAACCCTAATTCTTCTTCCACTGCTAACTCCTCTATCAGGCACCCCAACTCCAACAATCGAAACAACAAACTCCGGTGGCTCCTCCAACAACTCCAAAACAAGTGCAAGACCAACTCCTGGAACAGTGTTAGTGTAATTTCGCCACACCATTCAGCTGGTTTTCTTATTTGCAGTCCATGTTTTTCTATCATAGAAGTAGGAAGTTTTTTATTCAGCATTCAGTCTATTTTCTAGTTTTTTATCGATAGATGACAGAGTTTGGGGAACTTGTGGGATGCCACAACTATTCTGGATCGTTCTTGGTTTAGAGCAAGACTCGGGCCACCACTTCTCTGTAACTAATTCCTTGTTTGTTGCTGTGAATAAGAGGGAGAAAACCAAAAAGCTGCAGTCTGTTGTGCGGCACAAACCATGTGTGTTCTACTCTATTTGTCATCTCTATGAACTTTGCCATTTCCTACTATTCAACATCTGAAACGTTCCAAAATTTAGAGACTTGCGTTCAGAGTAAAACTACAGAGCAGTGCTGACTGCAGAGTAAAGCAGTCCGTGTCTGACAAGTGGTATGTAATATCCTGATCGTCAATTCGGCGTAGGTTCTTAAAATAATCGCGGAGTTTCCCGATTTTTCAGTAAATCGCGGGAGGTGAAAATTAAATTGCATAATTGTCCAAACTTAAAAAATAAATTAAAATAACTAATTTGGATATTTTGGGCTGTCCGGAGGGATGGGCCAGCCGCTTTGGGCCAACCAGCCCAAATGGGGGCCCGTACCCTCTCCCAAACCCTAGCACCCCCTTTATAAACCCCTTCCCTTGGCCCCCCACCCCTTTTTCCCACCCCTGGCCGCACCCTTTCTCCCTGCATCACCCCACATGTTGTCCATTGGTGCCAAGGAGAAAGGTGAAGGAAGGAGAAGAAAGGGAAGAGAAGGAAGAAGAAGAGGAGGAGAAGAAGAGGAGGAAAGAAGAGGGGTGATCCCAAGGGATCATCTAGGTAATTTTTCCCCATCTCAAACCCTCTATTTTATGGAGTAATTAGGGTTCTTGGCACGGAATTTGAAGGAATTAATAGATTAATTGCCCGATTAGAGATTACCTGCTATCTGCTTGTAGATTGATTCGCGCAGCGCATCTGTTTGCGCGGTTTTGACCTAGTAAACGATTTTTCTGCGGACCCTCCCAAAAGGAAAGTTGTAGAGGACTTCCAGGTGCGTCTCCTGTATTTTTTTCAAAATGTTTGGCTGTGGGATCTGGGAGTTACAGGGTCGGGAATACTGCTGTTTGTCAGGCGAGCAGATTGGTACATACCGACATTAAACTGTGCATTTGAGGTAGTAAATGATTTTTATGCTCATGGCTGTAATTGAGAAAGTTGTAGAGAGTCTGGTAATCTAGCTGCTGTAGAAAATACAGAATTTTTAGACTATTGTACTGTTTCTGGGACGCATTTGAATGCTGCTGTCCAGTTTGCCAGAACAGAGATCTTCCTCTGTTTTGGGCATTAAATTACACCTAGCTGTGATCAAAATAAAAATATGTGTTCTACATAAAAATGTAGGATTTTAAGTGATGAATCCAAAGACTTATCTTTTGCTGTAATTGGATCAATATTTTTAAAGATACGAAAATGTTAGGCAATGCTGCTGCAGTGGGTAGTTTGTTGAATTGTGGAGCGGAGAGTAGTTTGTGCGGGTTCGGGGTTCTAGCGACGTCTTTAATTATTTTTAGTCATGTTTGTATGCTGTGGCTTTGTGCTGAGAGATGTCTTTTGGACAGGTGGTCTTGTCCCTGAGTGCTCTTGATTTGCTTCGCTTCGTCGGTTGAGGCAAGTAAACGTAGCGGTGGTTGCTACCGTTTATCTCGTTATTCCTTCTACTTGCAATTTACATTATTATCGTAATTTGATACATTATGCCATGATTGAATGATATTTTAAATGTGGTGATGATAGCAAGTATTGATCAATTGATATGTTGAGAAACTGCTAGTAGTCATGTGGAATTTTTGTGTAATGTGCAAATGTGGAATATGAAAATAAACATATGGTGAACCTGTGGATGTGGATATGTTGTGAGCATGTTATTGCTCCTTAGAGGATGGATTAATGTGATATATGATTTATCATATCATTCATATCATATCATGTCATTTGCATATGTGGATGTCGCCGCACCTAGCCGCGACCGTACAGATACAACATCGTATATTGCCGTAATACGATGCACCTCTTATCCCGCGGGAAGCATCGTATATTGCCGTAATACGATGCACCTCAATTCATGCCCTAGAAAGAGTGATGTGGAGCATAGCATGAAAGCATTCATATGCATTACATTATGGAAAGATCATTTGCATACATATGCAATATATTGTGGAGAAGTTATTTTGTGGAATATTCAACTTCATAGTTGTAATGTGGAATTGGCTCATGTGAGCTATTTGTGGTATGAGGATTGTGGATGTGCTCGTGGAATGGGGTTCGTCCCTTGTGTATGGTAAGGGTTGTGGTTGTGGTATGAGATTCTTTTCTCTTGTATTAATTGTTGATAGCAATTGTGGATGTGAGAATTAATAAGGTAGTGAGGTGATCATACATATATTTTATTGTCTTTGATGGTGAGTTGAAGTTGAGGATATAATATTGTTATTTGTGGAAGATTAAATGTTGATGATTAATCTATTGTAGTTTATGGAAGATTAAATGTTTCATTTGCATTTAATTGTGAATAAAATGACTGCATTCATATGTCAATTAAATCTAAAATTGAAAAGGTATGATTCATGGAAGTTCGTGGTGATTAATAATTGTGGACACGAATTGTAGTTGTAATTGTATGGAATTATAAATGATGATGTATGATTGTTTGTAGTTTGAATAGCCTGTTAAACAGTTTGCTTGCTGGGATTTTATCTCACCCTTGTTTCCCCTCCCTACAGGTGGACTTTGAGCATGCATGGGAAGGGTAGAGCGGCACCACACTGATGCACGTGAATCATATTCTTATGCTGTAATAAAGTTGAAAGGGTTCTAGACCTTTGCATAGCTTTGTTTACATTATCTTAATAATGTTAAACTTGTGAACTACGTTTTAGATTAAAATATTGGAGGATGTTTTAAGTAGTGAATTGCTATCACTATCTTGTTATTCCTTAGTTGTTTATGCTTCCGCTTATACTATCTTATTTAGTAATTGTCGCCAGTTTAATTTATCTTGTAAATTGGCTAGTTGTGGAGTGATTTTAGTAGCATCCCAGGGTAATATGGGTCCTGGGGTGTTACATGGTATCAAAGAGGTGATCATATGGATCTTGCGAAGATGCCCCGGGGTGCAAGATCGGCATCTCCTCCCTCCGGAAGATTTACCAGCACTAGTGGGCATCGCACGGTGGTTCTTGGCAACGACCAAGAGATGGTGGCAAAGACGGCGCCAAAGGAAACTGATGTCACGCTATGCTACCTCGTTCTCATGCGTACCAACTACAATGACTAGGCACTCTTGATGAGGGTGAACCTACGGGCTCAAGGAGTCTAGGAGGCCATCGACCCGGGTGGCGTGGAGTACCAGGTAGATAGGATGGCGTTGGCCTCCATCCTTCAAGTTGTGCCGCCAAAGATGCTAGCGTCGTTGGCCGTCAAGAACTCGGCCAAATCGACGTGGGAGGCCATTCTCACCATGCAAATGGGTGTTGATCGCATACGGGAGGCCAGGTTCCAGACTCTACGCCGTGATTTGAATACATCCGGATGAAGTGTACCAAGACGATTAATAATTTCTCCGTACGTCTCAATGGGCTTGTGAACAATATTCGCATTCTCGCTGACGAACTGGAGGAAGATAAAGTGGTCAATAAATTTCTATGGGTTGTTTCACATAAATTCTCCCACATTGCCATCTCAATTGATCAACTCCTCCATCTCAGTACCATGATGGCTGAGGAGCTCACTGGGCATTTGTTGAAGACCAGCTCAGATTTGGTGATGGAGGAGAAGGAGGAGGCCGTCTACTCTTGATTGAAGAAGAATGGCTAGCACAGTTTAAGAGCAGTCCACACACTGTGTCATCCTCCTTTGGCATCAAGTCTCGGTGGTCGGGCCGTGACCAGAACCGTGGCAAGCACAGGCATCAACCAAAGGGGAACCCTGATGGCAAAGAAGCTCCAGGAGGTAGGCATGACAAAACCATGGTAAAGTGTTTTAATTGCAATAATTTCGGGCACTTTGCTAAGAATGTCACAAGCCTTGCTGAGAACGGAAGAAGTAGGTGAATATGTTGCAGGCTTTGGAGGAGGAGCCAACACTGCTAATGGCAGGGCTGTGCATCCTCACGAAGGCTTCGCAAGTGGAGGCGACCGACATCATCCTCAACGAGATCCATGCACAAGTGAATCTCGGGTGTGAGGAGGATGACCAAAACAATTTCTGGTATCTTGATACAGGAGCTATGAACCATATGACCGGCTCCAAGGATAGCTTCACCGAATTAGACTCCACGATCAGGGATTTAGTGAAATTTGGAGACAGGTATATAGTCACCATTTGTGGAAGGGGAACAATGGTGTTTACTGTCACAACAATGAACACGCGTGCTCATAGATGTCTATTTCATACCAAGGCTTCGCAGCAACATCTTGAGTCGTGGTTAGTTGGATGAGCGTGGATGCTAGATGATGATTCAAGATGGAGCATTCTGGATTCGTTACCAATAAAAGAACCTATTGTAAGTTCAAGCTGCATTAAGTTGGTTTTGGTGATAATGACAAATACAATTATGAGACTAATATGTTTATTGATTATGATATTGCTTAGTCTCATTTGGATGAAATGGTGAAAAACATAAAAGGTATGCATTCAATATCACATTCTTATCTTATTGCATTCCTCAGATTTGAAATATAGAATGAATTTCACTAAATAAGTCAAACTTGAATATGTGTATATGCTTTCGCAATACGTTCTTGTATGCATATATTTAGGGGGGGTTCACTCTATGTTTTGTGGTTTCATTAGTATTGATTCATGTTTCATTTCCATATAATTAAGGATATTTACTTTAAAATATATTCCTTGAGTATATATAGCTTGTGTAGTTCATATATACTCATAATCGAGTTATCATCTAGTTCCTCCATTATGTGTTGATGGTTGGATGATTAATGACAACCAGATGAGTAAGCTTTGCTTTGAAAGCTTATTTTAGAGTATACAATTGTTGTGTACATATTGTATACTCGTATTTCAATTTTTATCTCATTTTTTGTTGAGATTGTCATAAATTACTAAAAATGGAAGATTGTAGAATCTAATTCCTCCATTATGTGTTAATGGTGAAGTTTGGTAATTGATGGCAATTGTTTTGTGGACTAACATTTTCTATAAGTTGGATGAATAGGTTAGGTTCCACAAATAAGGAAGACTTGGGATGACTTCATGTGCTGAAGATTATCAAGTCAAGTGGTGGACGCATCATGAGTTGATGTATATCCAAGAGAAAATTGATCATGTGTTGATCATCAAGTCAAGTGAAGACTTGATTTGCGAGCGAGCGATACTACCGGCTCTGTGTGAGCGGTAATTCTGATTTACGAAATGTCTGACTTGTGCAGTGGTATGATTTTTGCAAAGAGACACATGTGTGGAGTCTTCTCGTCCCCGAGGAAATTGGTAGTTCCTCATGAGTTCTACGGTACTTTCGATGACCGGTAGTAACAAACTTTGCACAACGGAACTACCATATTTGCCTACAATAGCTAGTTTTATGACCGTTACTAAAGGGAGCAGAAATACCGGTCGTTTGCCTGCGGTACTTCTAGAAATCCTATTTTTCTGTCCCAACGGCTAGTTTCGAGGTGTGAGGTAGATATACCCCCTTGTTGCCGATTGGAGAATAACTTTGGCAGTCTATTTCACTCCTTTGAGCTAGTGTGAGGTACTCCTCTCAATTGTGCATGTGTTGCACCTTGTGAGTAAGGAGGAAGGCTCTAGATTGCATGTGTTGCATCTAGAGGTGGATTGTGTATCCACTCGAGCTTGTGCATTCATTGTACGTGGTGAGAGTCAAGCAAGGGGCTTGACTTATTACTCTTAGAGTTTGCTAACTCCTAGATGGCGTTGGAGACATCGTGCATGGTGATTTTCTCAAAGAAGGTTTGAGAAGACCCGACAAAATTATGAAGGTTGGAGCTCACCTACCCAGAGCGGGAAAGAGCTACCACTAGTGGATTGATGTGTTTTAGCTTAATTCATTGAGCCGTTCCAATTCGTTTGGGCTAATCTCAACATGGACAAGGGGAGATCGGCAAGTCTCCGAACACCACAGTAAAAGGCAACTGTGTCAATTGTGGTTTATTTTCTTATGCTCAATTTACATTCAAGCAATTTACATTAATAGAATTAAATTAATTACTTGTCATCCTAGGACTGCAAACCTTGACATAGGCTTATCTTGTTGGTGCACTTACATGAACCTGGCTGTTTTTGGTGTTATTTGTGCTAAACCTTTTTGTGTTAAGGTTCTACATTATTTACTTGGTTCAACCAAATAGAAATTGATAATTAATTATAGAAGAAACTTGTTAGACTACCTATTCACCATCCCTCTAGTCTGCCTTCTTAATCTAACTGTTGCTTGCATAGGTAAAAAGAACTCGAAGTTGGTTGTATGTTTTGAATCGAAATTTGGTAGAATCAGTATGTTTAGTTTCCCAGGGCACCGAGGAAGCTTGGCACTGGCATGCTCGGTTTGGTCACCTAAATTTTCATAGCATGCACAAGCTTGCTTGCTAGAACATGGTACGAGGATTGCTAGAGCTACAGGTCGTGGAGCAAATATGTGATAGTTGCCTCATCGGGAAGCAACACCATGCTCCATTTTCGTAGGAGGCGAATTATCGAGCGCGTAATCCATTGGAGTTGGTACATGTGACCTTTGTGGCCCCATTACGCCAGCCACACTGGGATACAGGAGGTATTTTCTCTTGCTAATTGGTGATCTGACCTGTTACATGTGGGTCATGCTACTCAAGAAAAGGATGAAACTACCAGCATGATCAAGAAATTGTAGTCTGAAGCTAAACTGGAAAGCAATCACAACATCAAGGTATTCTGGACTGATCATGCAGGTTCTGAGCAGATCAAGGTGTTAAGTGTCATCTCTCAGTGCCCTATTCTCCTCAACAAAATGGCATGGTGGAGTGCTAGAACCAAACGGTGGTTGCAATGGATAGAAGTTTGCTGAAAGCTAAAGGTGTGCCCACAGATTTTGGTGGAGACAGTCACTACAACAGTGCATATTTTGAATTGTGCTCCAACAAGTAGCCTTGAAGGTAAAACTCCATATGAAGCTTGGCATGAGAGATGTCCTAATGTGCATTACTTTCGCACTTTCAGATGTGTTGGACATGTGAAAATTGTGAGGCCTAACCAGAAGAAATTGGATGATAGGAGTACACCTATGGTTCTCATTGATTATGACACTGGGTGTAAAGCCTATCGAATGTTTGATCATGCTGGTGGAAAGGTCTATATGACACGCGATGTGGTGTTCAATGAGGAAGCCAAGTGGGACTAGGACAATGAGAATGGAGACAATGCAATGATAAGATCTCCGACATTTTGAATGTCCTGTACACTTCATACTCCAATTTGGAGATTGTTGGTGCTGTAGTGGTCGGGAGTGAAGCTGAACTGCAGACACCGCTTCCTAAGTCCAGGAGAGAAGATGGACTGAAGACACCACTGGGAAGTCATACATCCAGTGGTGAGATGTTGACACGGTGCCCGTGCAAGGAGCACAAACAACAAGTGAACCAGCCTACAGAACCAATGGTGTGGAGTGGGCTACACCACCAAGCAATCCATCTGATGTAGAATGTGAGGCTCCCCAATGCTACCGTACCTTCAAGAATATATACGACAACACCTCCATGCACGAGTTAACTGAATCTTTCAGTGAGCTCTGCCTCCTTGCAGCTGAAGAGCCTGAATCATTCTCAGAGGCAGAGAAATATGCTTGCTAGAGGCAGGCAATGCTAGAGGAAATTCAGTCCATTGAGGATAACAAGTCCATTGAGTATATAGCAGCCACTATAGTTGCATGCCAAGGTTTGGTTGGCAAGATTGCTCGGTGACATGACGAAATATGAGCCACAAAGTGTCAAGCTTCATGTTGATAATAGGTCAGTAATTGCTTTGTCGAAGAACTCTATCTTTTATGATCGCAGCAAACACATTGATACTCGCCACCACTTCATCAGGCGGTGTGTACAAGAGAAGAGGATCGAGCAAGTTCATCAATTCTGAACATCAGATTGCAAATTTGCTGACAAAGTCGCTTGGGTGAGCTCATTTCCTGGAACTGAGCAGGCTCGAGATGGCGGAAGTGCAGTGAAATTAGGGAGTATTTGTTACTGTAATTTTTTCACACCATTCAGTTGATTTTTTTTATTTGCAGTCTATGTTTTTCTATCATAGAAGTAGGAAGTCTTTTATTCAGCATTCAATCTGTTTTCTAGTTTTTGGTAGCTGATAGTTTGGGGAACATATGGGATGCCACAAGTATTCCGAATCATGCTTGGTTCACAGCAAGACTTGGGCTAGAGTTTGTTTCATATTTAGAAAGTATTCGTTATAGATACTAGAGTTGGTTTGTAATATTTTCTGGATACATGGAGTCAATGGCGAATACGAATAGTTGTTCGCTCTGAGTAAGAGAACCCGTGTAATTAGTTTTAATGGGGAAAAGTAACAAAAAGAAAAGAAAAATGAAAGTGCTTTGTTTTCCCAGAAAAATATCGATATATTGTGTTCGTGCGGTGTTTTTCTCCAGCAGGAAGAGAGGCGTCAGGCGGGCGCAACATGAAGAAAAAGGAGGCGTGTTACGTCCAAGACAGTAGAGTTGCTGCTCCTTCATATTTCATACAGGGCATAGGAAGGCATCCCGCCGTCGGTCACGTCAAGGCCAAGGGGAGCTGGGCCCCACGGAAGTCACGTCGGCAAGGGGCATGCATCAAGTTCAGGCAGCAAGCATCACGTCTAAGATTGTACCTCACAGCGGGTCACATCAAAAGCACACGATTTCCATGCAAACGATCAGGGAAAATTTTCTAACAATTGATGTATCAGCCTATTGATCTTAATGGTTTCTAAAGATTATGGGCGAAAAGACGAAGGCTCGGGATTGATTAATCTCTCTCCAGTACTCTTTCCTGATGATCGATAATTATCTGATCTGGACAATGAAGATGAAGGCGAACATGCATGTCTAGGGTGTCTGGGGTGCAGTCGATCTGAAGGAGAAGGTAGAAGATGACAAGATAGATCACACATTGCTTGTTGCGATCTATCAGGCAGTGCCAGCCTTAATTATGCATCTGCTCATCAAGAAGGAGACAGCACGAGAAGCGTGGGAGACACCTCGGAAGATGCACGAAAGAGTTGATCGTCTGAAGGAGATGCGGCTCCAGAATTTACGGAGCGAGTTCGACAATCTCCAGATGGGAGAAACCCAGTCAGTGGACAAGTTCATCGGCAAGTTGACTTCACTGTATAATCAGATTATCTCTCTTAGTGATAAGATAAAGGAATCTATGGTAGTGAAAAAATACATGCGAGTGCTACCAGAAAAGTCATACTTGTCATTACCATGCTCATGTACTCCTTGGATCTGGGGACAAAGAAGATCGAGGAGATCACTAGCTCACTCAAGGTGCATGAGGAGCTATAAAAGGGGTTTTAATCCCATAACGAGCAGGTATTGTTGTTAAAGGGAGATTAAGAAGTGGTGATAGGCAGGTTACAAGGAACCGTCAATGAGGGACGATCGTGGCTCGTTAAGCAGCTGTGGGCACGACAGAGGCAGCCAGAGTGGCCGAGACGGCAGAGGTGGTCGCATATCAAGTGTTTTAAATGTGATGAATTTGACCACTATGCATCGGAGTACCGTAGCCACATAAAGTGTTTCAACTGCGACTAGTATGACACTACACTACGGATTATTGAAGCAAGGAGGAGAACGAAGAGGTAAACCTCACTTGAGCTAGTGAGGACGACAAGCCAACACTACTTCTCTCTTTATGTGTCGAAGAGGCACCGATCATAGTGATGATGAATGAGGAAAATGTAGTTCCTAAACTATGCACAGAGAAATGCAGCCACGATAAGTGGTACGTGGACAATGGAGCATGCAATCACATGATAGGAGACCGCTCAATATTTCATAAGCTCGACGAGAATTTTTCGGGCAAAGTCAATTTTAGCGACGGCCCCACGGTGTAGATAAGAGGCAAAGGAATGATGTTGTTAAATGCAAGAATGGCGATCAGAAGTTGCCATCTGGAATTTACTTTATACCGAGTCTGTGTAACAACATACTCAGTCTCGGGCAATTGACAAAAAAAGTGCAGGGTGCTGCTGCAGGATGAATTTTTATGTGTCTATAACAAGAACAATGATCTGTTGATGAAAGTGAAAAGATCTCTGAATCAATTATACATAATTTCTCTAAATACTTATAATCCGGTTTGTAGCAGCTCCAGAGGTCCTGGCAGCGCTGTGCAAGCGGTACGCGAAGAGGGAGCACGCTTTGTATGAGACGGCGATGGGGGAGGCGCTGGAGGGGGCCAGACTAGTGGAGAGGGGGGCGTGCAGGTGGCGGCGGCCGTTCGTGATGCACTTCACGGGTGTGCCAGCCGTGCAGTTGATGTTGGCACCAGTTCCCGTGCGCATGCAGACCACGTAGAAGGTAGCAGCCTGGGTGGACCTCCGTGCGCATACAGACTATTAGGAAACCTAGGTCTGAGCCGGAAGCCTTACCTATGGTGGGCATCTCACTAGTAGACTATAAATAGGGAGTCGTACCGGCAGATTTTGTAGACATGCATTCAGAAAGCAATAAAGAAAGACTAGGAGTTCTCTCTACCTCTCTGTGTTTTCAATCTATTATTATGTCTTCTGTGATTGATCTTCATTCGCATTAAGCAGAGGAATCGATCGGACTGGTCGCCAGCGACGGTTCCTTAACACGTTATCAGCACGAGTTCGCTCGGTGAATCGAAGGTAATCATCGAAGCTCTAATAGATTGAATTATCTAGATCACTCTAAATTCGCAGTTTTGCTTTCTAGATTAATTTTCTACGGTGCAAATCCACTCTAATCTACCGCGAGCAGACTTGAAGTCGCCAGCACAATGTCGATTGGTCGATTGCATCACAGAGTAGATATTGATTGCACTGTAGATTAAAAAAAGAGAGAAATAAAGGAAAATCTGGCACGGCTGGCCTGTATGGCAGTGTCGCAAACCCACCATCGGCCGATGTCGGCCGCCGCCTTCCGCCGCCGACTGCGCCGCCGCTTCGGTGCCGCAGGAAACCGCCTGACGAACGCGTGCCGTCGGTCTGCCGCCTCGTCGCTGCGGTGGCTCGAACCTTGTGTCGCCGCTTTAGTTGCCGCCTGCATGGCCGCCGCCGGCCGTCTCGCTCTCCTCGCGACAACTCGGCTTCTTGGCGCATCTGCGCCGCTGCGCCAAATCGCCGCCCGAAGCCGACTTCTGCGTCGTCGCTGCCACCCGACGCCGCCCCCGAAGCTTCGACTGCAGCCGCCCGACCCGCTGCGCGCCGCCTCGCCGTGGCCGCTAGCCGGCAGCCCGCGCCCGCTTGAGGCCCAAAGCGATATCGCTGGAGGCTTCTTCACCGGTGGAAGATCAGCCACGTGCCCGGTGCCATCTCTACAAGGGCAACCTGAACCAAATCAGTTACATGCACTGGTGCCATCTCCTCCACCGCTACCTGCACCGGTGTCACGTTCACGGGCGCTATTCCCGGTGCAGCAACTACCACCACCACTGCTACCTTCAAAGTCGACCTACAGCCGAGGCAGCAAGGCCAAAGCAAAGAAGACCGATGATGATATCCTGTACCTGCCATTGGCCCGCAAATTCGTGCTTGGCGAGCCGTTGGTCGAGGTAACGCGCCTCCAACCCTACCAATTAGTTGCCTGTAATTGCACAAGTGGTATATGGAACAGTCCAATATGCCAGCAGGAGAACGACGCTTAGGTATCACTGTCAAATTCGCGCCGGATCATTTAGAGCACAATATTCAAGACTATGTCTTCGTGGTCACCTTCGAGGATTTATTTGATCTTTTCACGCTCAACGCCTTAGATTCACTCATGCGATATGGGTCTAAGTGTGTAAATTACGCGTTCATGTCATCGATAAATGTCATATATAATTTGTTGCTTTCGTGTTTATACATATAGACGCATGGTGACTCAAGCTAGAAGGACCAAATCATCGATTGGTTTCTTGGACCCATACTTGATCGCCAATTAGGAAATTTCACCAAATTTTTTGTGAACTGAAAATTTACGTATAGACCCTAAAAAATTGCAGAATTCGCTGAAAATAAATATTTTGGCATAAAAGAGCCTCGAGAATGCGAATTTTGAATTATTTTTAGCATTTGAAGCATGTTTATTTCTGTCATTGTTATTTTCTATGTTTTCTATATTTATTTACTGTTTTGTTAATCGTAATTATTTAAATTTCCTTTAATCACTGAAATTGACAGTAAAATTTATGGAAAATGCATATAAAATGCTGAAACATTAGGAGAATCTTTTGCACCACTATGAAATTTATTTACCTGAAGTAAATATTATTCCGTGCACGTTTACTAGTAGTAAACTTATTTATTCCTTTCATACACATGTAGATGACTGGCTTCACGAACCGGGAGTTCGATGAGCTGGTCCAGCATGGCCAAAACTATTTGATATGGGCTTGCGATGTCGAGATAGTACTTGGAGCTAAGAAGCTCCGCACAGCTATTGGGATTGGCGGACCGCATGACGCCCAACCCACCCTTGAGGAGAATGTTCAAGCACTTCATTTTCTTAGGCACCACCTCTGCCTCACTCTCAAGAATGAGTATATGGTAGAGAAGAGCGCGCTAGCACTCTGGACCACACTCAAGAAGAGGTTTGAGAGGCTAAAGTACACCATTCTTCCTCAAGTAGAGCAAGAGTAGATCAGACTGAGGTTTGCCGACTTCAAGACGGCCGGGGAGTACAATTCTGTCTTGCACAGGATTTGTACCAATCTTCAACTCTGTGGCAAGCAGATCACAGATGAGTAGAAGATTGAGAAGACCCTATCCACCTTCCATCCCAATGCAGTAAATACGCACGCAACTATCGCAAAGACGGCTATAATGAGTATGCCGAATTGATTGATATGATGTAGATTGCGGAGGCTCATGACGAACTTCTCCGCAAGAATTACGTCACTCAGCCACCTGGAAGCTCCGCTGGCCGTGAGGCCAATGCCGGAAGCTACAAGGTGCGAAAGCCCTTGATGAAGAAAAGGACAAGGAAAGGTAAAGCCACAGCCTAGAAAGGCAAGTCAGACGTTCCGAGAGAGAATAAGGCAAGCAAGCCAAAACGGAGTGGCAAGACACATGGCCGCAGGAAAGGTCGCTTCAAGTGTGGCAAGTGGGGGCATTGGTCACGGATCTGTCTAAAGCCCACTTTGCATTGGTTGAGGGGAGAGTTACGGCATTGCCGTCTTGATGGAGGTTGAGGTCATCCCGGCAGCAGCACGCCCTTTCGACCTAGAGGCAGCCACCGCCATGATCTCTCTCAAAGAGCAGATCACTCCCGTGAAAATAGCAGAAGAAGTCCCTGATTTTCTAGCGGACTCAGTCTAATGCGCAGAATGCATTTGGACTTTAATTGTCATTTATTTTGTGTGAAAGGACAAGTTAGAACTTGCATGGATGGTACTTTAGCATTTATTTTCTCGTGATGGTTGGATGATATTTGAATAAATCATTCATTTATTCAGTTTATAATGGCATGATATGTTCTGATATTGAAGTATTTTATTTATGTGTTAATTGCCTTCTAACACTTACGACCGATTGTACTTATGACTACTGTACTTACGATCACGGTGCCTTAACCACGGTTGCTCGACTACAGTGCCTCAACCAAGCCATTTCGTCGTATCGCTCATATAGAGCTGGTACTACCGATCTTCGACCATGCAGGTCTTCGACTATCGACCAGCTACTACAGCTTATGACTACTGACCGGGTACTATAGTTTTCGACTATCAATTACTAACTAGGCTTTGAGCGTTGTGACTACCAACTACGTTCTATAGCTTACGACTACCGACCACGTTCTGTAGGTTTCGACTACATACTTGGTTCTGTAGCTTACGACCACTGACTACCGACTAGGTTCTGTAGCATACCAAACATTATTGTCATTAATTACAAAAATCATTTTTAAGGGTCTAGATGCTTCAAAGTACAATCCTAACCTCTCGGCTACCATCCCACATAAACTTTCCCTGCGCTCAACCACCTGCGTTTTCCTTGGTTACCCCTCCAACCACAAAGGTTTTCACTGCCTTGATTTGTCCACAAATCCCATCATTGTTTCTCACCATGTCATCTTCGATGAACATTCTTTTCCTTTGGTTGATCAACACTCTCCACGGCCATCCTCATGCACCTTCCTAGATGATAGATTTGATGTGATCCTTCTTCCCTCCATTGCTACCACACCACCTGCCGCACACGGTGTCGTCCTGCCGTGCTAGTCCACACAGCTGCTGCTCCATCTGCCACCAACTCCAACTTTGGGTCTACCACCGCACCTGCCAAGGCTGTTGCGCCAGCCGATTTTACTATGGCGCCAGCTAATTCTCCCACCATGGCAGTCATGCTTTCTAAGCCTACCACCACCTCCAGGCCTTCCACTTCCCGGGTTGTCTCGGTTCCTCCTACGGTCAACAACCATTCCATGGCCACTCGAGCCAAGTCAGGCTTGTGCATCCTTCCACGCGAAGTCCTCGATCTCACCACCTTTGTTTTGTACGGCATCTCTCCTTTGCCAAAGACTTACTTTGGTGCTCTCAAGTCTCAACACCCCTAACTGGAGGGCTACTATGACAGATGAATTCCATTCACTGAGTTCCAATCGCACTTGCGACTTAGTTCCTCATCCACCTAACACTAGTGTTGTCATCGGCTAATGGATTTTCACCGCAAACACAATCCAGATTAGGGATGGCAATTTCTCTTCTGGGAGCGAGGGACCTATGGAGAATTTCCCCATGAGGCGGAGACAAACTCCCCATGAGGGACAGGGACGAGGCACCATTATCCTAGCGAGGCGAGGACGGGGGACAAACTCTCCTGGGCTCATGGGGACTCGCTAAGATACTAAAATATATTATTTTATTTATATATTATAGTTTTGAATATGAAATGTGTATTCATTTTCATATGTTTGGACTAAATGTGTATCTGTATATATTATAAATTATGTTTTGAAGCTATAATTTGTGGAAAAAGAATATCTAAATACTTATAAATTAATAAATGTAGCCATATACTATTTCAAACCCTCTACCACTCGGACCATTCTCTCCCTTGTCGTTTCTAGTGACTGGCAAGTTCACTAGTTGGATGTCAAAAATGCCTTCCTTCACATCACTCTCCGAGGTTGTATATTGTCAACGACCGGTGGGTTTCGTCAATCCAAACTAGCTTGGACACGTCATCACCTCAACAAGTCACTATATGGCCTCAAACAAGCACCCCGTGACTAGTTCAACTGCTTTGCCTCATACATTTCCTCCCTTGGTTTCATTGGTTGCAAATCTGATCCATCCTATTTTGTTTACAAACTCGGTTTAGACCTTGCTTACCTTCTACTCTACATTGATGACGTTCTCCTAACAGCTTCTAGCGCCAATCTTTTGCATAAGATGATTTCCTCTCTTGCCGGGAGTTCTGCATCTCCAACCTTGGTGCTCTACACATTGAATTTTTTCCCATGAATCATGTCACCGACGTGATCGCTTTGTGCCAATATGTAGTCTTGCATCCCTTGCAACACTCCCATTGACACCGCACCAAACTTCCACTAGCGTTGGACCTCCTGTCTCACACCCTAATCTCTACAGGAGCCTGGTCAGTGCCCTCCATTGCCTCACTTTCACTCGACCCGATATCACTTACACTGTTCAGTAGGTGTGCTTACATATGCATGATCCGCGTGAACCTCACTTCCAGTTGGTCAAGCGCATATTAAGGTACGTCAATGGACGATTGGTCACGGTATATAACTCACTCGATCTTCCTCTCATGATCTTGTGGCTTACTCCGATGCCGATTGGTCCAGTTGCCTCGACACCAGGAAATCAACTTCAGGCTACTGCATTTTTCTTGGTGACAACATCTTCTCGTGGCCTTCCAAGCGGCAGCACACCATGCCCCTTTCTAATGCAGAGGCGGAATACCGTGGCGTTGCTAATGCCATCGTTGAAGCATGCTAGCTTCGACAGCTTCTTCTTGAGCTTCACCAACCACTCAGGAAAGCCACAGTGGTGTACTGCGACAACATCAGTACCGTCTACCTCTCCACTAACCCCGTGTAACGTCAATGCACAAAACATATAGAGATTAACCTTCACTTCGTTCATGAAAAGGTGGCGCTCAGTGACGTCCGTGTTCTACATGTTCCTTCCTCTTCGTTGTACACTGACATCTTCACCAATGAACTGCCATCGTCGCTCTTCGTCAACTTTCGGTCCAGTCTCAACGTCGGTGCTACTCCTAGTTAGACACTGCAGGGGGTGTTAGCGTATAACGCTCTCCCGCCAATCTTGCTAACCGCATGTGGATAAAGATCACAGCAGATAGCTGTCCATAGTTAGAGATTCTTGTTTATTGAATTGATCTTGTATTATCTCTTTCCTTGTACACAACCATGTATCCTATATGTACCGTTGTGTATAATGAGAAAGGTATTGCGTGAAATCTTATCACGCTTTCAGGAATAAGGACAAGTGTGCCAAGTGTGGCGCACTTGATATCTACACTTTCATGGTTGTGGATGTCTAATCTTCAATTTGATTTTGTTTAGGTTGGTATACATTTTCCCTCACCTAACATTAACTACTTTGCTTCGCAGTCATTTGTGCCATTTAAACAGGAAGGTGACAGGAGCTCCTCCGATGCAATCACACCCACATTGCAATACGCACCCTGACAATGGTTCACTTTGTAATATCTCACCTTTTCTTGTACTTTGTTATAGATCTATTTATGCTGATTGAAGAGTAATTAAAGAGTGCCAATCGGATGGTAAGTTAAGACAAAAAGGCGCTATTCTTTACTCACAGTACCATGGTCTTCTCACACAATGCAGCAACTTTGTTTTCTAATAGGAAATAGGCCTAACAAGGCCTTAATCTCTGGATTTATGGTGGATTGTACAATGCAGCAACTTGACCATAGTAACGATAGTACCATCTTGCATTTTGTGGTGCTAGAATTTTTCTGTTTTACTACGAGACTTTTAAGGAAATTGCCAGTTAATACTAATGCTCAGGGTTTTCTAAGCATTATATCATTTTTTCGCTCATGGCCAGTTCCATATCAAAAACCAACCAGTTTTCTAGTTTTTTGAATTTTCCCGATTTTTAGTTTCCCCAGCAACTTATTTTAGCAATTTATCCTAAGGTATCTTCGCAAACAACCGAAACCAAGTTTCCAAAAACCGGACTGGTGGGTTTTCCCGTTTCTGTAACACCGCTAATGCTTATGTTTGTCACCACACAAAGCTAACTGAAGGGCAAACCTTAACAAGTTTGCTGGATTTACTTTCTAAAACTACAATGTTTTATCCGGTTTGGGATTTTTCAAAACCAAATTGAAGAACCACATTAACCAATAGAACTATTTAAAATAAGGTGCACACCCCTACACAAACTTCTGCAAGATGTTTATTTTGGCGGAACATCTATAGATTAGCTGCAACCTCTGCGTTCATCGTATAATTTTACATCACGAAGCCTTTCTGGCAACACTTCTAAATTACATGTGCCGATGAAATGAAAATCTCACCGTTGACTGGCCTTTGTTTATGCGAAGTATGACTTGTGAACACTCCTCGGAGTTTGTGCATTGCGTGAACTCATGCTTGCAGTTTTCAAAAACCTGCGAAATTCATCTAGGCTTATTTTGCCATCTTTGTCAATGTCAGCCTCCTCCAGCAGGGGGTCAATAGAACCCTTCAGTCCTGTATGCTGTAGACAAGGAGAAATACGTCAATGAGAAGTCCGAACTGCTTGGCTAGTTGGGATCTTGTCTATGTAACAATTTAGAAAGTATAACAAACAATGAAGTTTGGCAGTTCTCTGAAGAAGTATACCATTCTCAGCTCATCAGATGTTATATAGCCATCTCCGTCAACATCAAATTTATCAAATGCAGCATGAGACAATGATTTCCACTTTTCGGTATCATGTTCCACCAGCTGATGCACATGTAGTGTTGCAGCAAGGAGCTCTTCAAAATCAACTAATCCATCTGTGTTGCTGTCAATCTGCTCAAAAATGAAACATTGATTGTCACTTTTTGCAACTCCAATGAAAATCTTTATTCCATGTTATCTTTAAAAAAACCAAACCTTTGCAAGGAAAAAAATATGCTGGTTAACTTCTAACTGCATGGATCTTTCCCCCTTCTTTTTTGGTTGCATCTAGGTGTTCGTTGCTGCAGTACGCAAAAAAGCACAGCACCGTGTACTGCCCTAAATTTTTACCTTATTTGTCGAGTGGAAGCAGAGGTGCGGTACTGTAGCAGGCATGCTATTGTTCGTCAAGCCCCACCAACGCAGCATCCAATCCTCCTGGATAGTTTAATTAGGCTACAAGTTATTGTTCTATCTTTAGTTGGTCTATTTTCTTGTTACTTGATTTGTTTCCTTTATCTATTACAGATGGTATTCATTTGAATTGGGAGGTTGTATCCAGAGTTCATTAAGCAAGCATGAATTAAGTCTCTCCTGTCTAAAGTCTTCTTTTCCCCAGTCTCTGTCCCTATCCCAGACATAGTGTTCATTTTCAAGATCGTGTATTGAGTTTGTAATGCCCCAAGGTCAAAATGCCCTGACACAACGCAGATTACATTCGGCAATTTGCTGATGTATTTTTCTCCGTTTTTCCCGAAAGGGTTAGCCGGGGTTGCAGTTAGCCTCAAGTTGCTATGTTGAGACCCTCAAGAGTTATAAGTTGCTACTCCACGCTTTCCACAACCATGTGGTACTAAACCACATATACTCTACACTTGGGCCAACTCGAGCCCCACAATGGCCACACTCACCCCCTTCAGAGTTGACACCCTCATTGGCATAGCGCATTGCAACACCCTATCTCAATTAGTGGTGTTCCTTGTGGCACAACTGTAGTAGTGGGATTAGTCCCATGCAAAGATAGAGGCTATTAAAAAAAAAGAGGTTTCGATGCGGTTATTCCATCACTGCATACATGCAATATTAATGGAAACCTGGCAAATAAAATCGTCCATACTGGCATCTTCTTAAAACAGATCACATTAGAGTTATAATTAGATCTTTAAACGCCCTAGATGCTACCAAATAAATACAAGATATTTTGAGGATGTTGAACAATGCAAGCATCATGGTTTAGTCATAGCAAGGAAAGTGGATGCATTCATGTATATGTTTGTTCCAACCAAGGTTCAAAGACCCAGAACCGGAGGGAATCCCGGCCAGCGGGCGGTACCGGTAACCGGCCAGTTACCGAAAAACCCGAAAAAGAAAACCGTTCAAATTTCGTGAAACAAAATTTGAATTTGGGTAGTTTGAAAACCGGTAATCATTTCGGTAATAGGAAAAACCTCTTAAAAACCGGGAAAACCACTAAAAACCGGGAGACCGCTAAAAAATGAAAAAAAAACCAAGTTGGGGGTATAATAATTAATACAAATTTAGCTCATATAATAGGTAATCTAGCACCAAAAAGGCCTAAAAGGCCCTAAACCAACCTAGAAAATGCATTAGACCTAAAAGAAACCCGGTTGGTTTTTTTTTTACCCGTTCCCATCGGTAAATCCTTTTACCGGCCAGTAACTGCTGGTTTTTTGAACCCTGGTTACAACCAAATATTAGGGAAAACATGGACTTGGTCTCAATGGGTTTGCGATTTAGTATCTTGTTAGAGTTGTAATCTTGTTTCTCCAGTCGTGGTCGTAGTCATGGTCATGTACAAGTGGTCGGAGTTGAGTACGAATTTGACCATGGTCGTATACGAGTCTAGGTCGTATACGAGTTCGGGTTGTGGTCGCACACGAGTCCGTGTCGTAGTCGAGTTCGAGTCGCTTCATAGTCGTAACCGAGTACGAGTAGTAGTCGTGGTCGTATCCGAGTCGGAGTCTTCGAGCAGGGTATGAAAGGCAGAGCCATGTAACCGAGAGAGTACGGCGAAAAAGGGGGCGAGAAGGGCAAGAGTGGCCAAGGCGATCGGTTTGATCGAGAGGCAAGAGAGAGCGATCGGTGTGAGCTATTTGACTTTGAAAGTCTATCGAGTTCATTGTGTTCACGCAGGCGTGGTCGTAAATAGAGTTACGACCACGGCAACGAGCGAAGGTGTTCGCAGTGATGAAAACGTGGTCGTAAGTAGATACGACCACGGTCACAGAGTTGAAGACGTGGTCGTAAGTCGTTACGACCACAGCGAGAAGACGTGGTCGTAAGTCGTTACGACCACAGCGGGGATCGCAGGCGTGGTCGTACAGAAGTTACGACCATAGCGATCGAGTGGCGGCGTGCGCAGGAGCAGCAGATGTGGTCGTAAGGAGTTACGACCATAGTCGTAGAGGAGAAGCTATGGTCGTAAGGCGTTATGACTATAGCGGTCAACAGAGCCTTCGGCGGGTCGATAGAACCACTGTGTGATCGTAAGGAGCTACAACTACGATGATCGGCCGTGGTCGAAGGAGGTGCAGCGAGATGCAATGAACGTGGTCGTAACTTCAACAGAAGTTTACGACTACATGGTTGGAGCAGCGAGGCGTGATCGGAGAGATCACAGTGTGGTCGTAACGACTGTCTGTGTGGTCGGAGGACCAACAGAGCGGTCGTAGCAACACAGGAGGTGGTCGTAGCCACTACAACGTAGTCGTACGGCAATAGGAGGTGGTCGTAGCGGCCAGATGTGGTCATAAAGATCCTGGGGCAGTCGTAGAGGCTGCAACAAGTGGTATCAGAGCATGGGTGACAAGGCGAAGGCTCAGGGTGGGCTAATCAATCTCCAATACCCTCTCGTGACGATCGACAACTACCCGGTATAGGCAATGAAGATGAAGGCGAACATGCGCGCCCAGGGAGTCTGGGGCGCAGTCGATCCGAAGGGGAAGGACAAGGAAGTGGACGACAAGGTAGATCAGACGGCTTTGGCCCTCATCTACTAGGTGGTACCAGATACAATGATGCATCAACTCATCGGCAAGGAGACGGCACGGGAGGCGTGGGAGACGCTTCAGACAATGCACGAGGGCATTGATCGAGTCAAGGAGGTGCGGCTCTAGAATTTGCGGAGCAAGTTTGAGAATCTGAAGATGGGAGAGACCCAGTCGGTGGACGAGTTCGCCGGCAAGCTGAGTTCGTTATACAATTAGATTAACTTTCTTAGCGACAAGATGGAGGAATCTGTGGCGGTGAAGAAGTACCTACGCGTGCTTCCGGAGAAGCACATACCTGTTGTCACAACACTTATGTACTCCTCCGATCTAGACAAGAAGATAGAGGAGATCATCAGATCTCTCAAGGCGCATGAGTTGTTGAGGGGGTTTCAGTTGCGCAAGGAGCAGGGAGGCGTGATCGGAGAGATCACAGTGTGGTCGTACTGACTGTCTGTGTGGTTGGAGGACCAATAGAGCGGTCGTAGCGACACATGAGGTGGTCGTAGCCACTACAACGTGGTCGTACGGCTACAGGAGGTGGTCGTAGTGGCCAGACGTGGTCATAAAGATCCTGGGGCAGTCGTAGAGGCTGTAACTTATCTATTTTTAAAACTAATTTAGTACCTATTGAAAAGTACCCTTATGGTGCAAAGTCAAGCACCATATCATTAGAAAATTCCCAAAAAAAAAAGATAAAATATTGGAGAATATTTTACCAATTCTTATGATCTGACTCTTTCAGAAGGAGAGAAACAAAAAAATAAGTGTTCTGAATATACAACTTTTATAATTTTATTTTATTGTATTTGTCTTTTTTCCTACTATAAAGCGGCCATGAAATTTTAACAAGTTATAAAACACACACACTATTTCCAATACTTTTTGTAATACTTTTCTGAAAGTTTTTCTGCTCCTTGCACCCTCAGGATATGCACTTACCTCCAACCTAGTAAACCTCAGGAAAACATGTGAATTTAAGACCAATAAAATTACAAAAAAACTGAGAATTTACCACCCCATTCTCTCACTGACGTGTAGCCCTAGGACCCACACGTTAGTGACACAGTGAGTGGCAAATCTTGAAGTGCCAATCATTGGGTGGCAAATAATTGATACCCCCATAAATTACGGTGGGTCTACAGTATATAATGGCAACATACCTCCTCAACAATCTCCAAAACATGAGGACCCTTTAATCTCCATGGAACATCCTTTGCAAGAGCCTGCACATTAGGGTTGACATCATATTTTAATAACTGATGAGTCATGAGTATAGATGACCTAGAACAAATACGTTCTAAAAGAAAAAAATGGAATTGTCCAATAAATTTTGTATATACAAGAGATGATGCTACATAGAATTTATTTATTTGTTCTTAGCACGAGAGCAAAGGGTTTTGCATTTGCTCTGAAGAAAATTTTGATTTTTAAAATACCTAGTAATCAACAAGTCGAAAAGGACTTTTAGAATCATGATAGGCAATCACATTAATTGACAATCAAAAGAACCCTATTCCTTCAACCAAGAACATTGACAGCGCAGAGGTGATCATCAAGATGCCTTTCTTAATCAATACAAGAGTTTTGTTGCAAGTTTTTCATTGACGTTTATGGAGTAGGGAGTCACCATCAAGATGCCTTTCTTAATCATCACAAGAGTTGTGTTGCAGGTTTTTCATTGAGAATAGCTACTAATGGTAAAAATAGTAACAGTAGCTTGGCCATTACTATCGCAGGCATAGAGCTTACTACAATATATATTTGACTACATTGATTTTCAAGCATAAGTATAATAGTCACTCCGTGCATTCCAATGTTAAATATTAGTAAAATAATTAAGAAAACAAGGTAGCAATGAACTCCAACAAAAAATTCCTGCTTCAGCGCCACGGCACTTAATAATGACAAAAAATATATTTAAGCATTACTATCTCAATTCTCAAGCATACAGATTGCCAATTACAACAACAAATCTTATTTTACACTGATTCCTTCATGCATAAGGTACAATTGAGAATATTCATTTCATGAACTCCAATGTTTTATATTAGTAAAATAATTAAGAAATAGCAAAGAATTCCAAGAAAACATACCTGCTTCAGTTCTTCCAGGCTAATCGTTCCATTCTTGTCAACATCAATGGCATTGAACTGGTCACGAAGATCAGAAAGCTCTTCCGAATTTAGTGTAGATGGTAATGCCTACAAAATTTGTTGAAACCATTTGAATTGCCTCGCAGACCTCCTGGAGTTATGCATAAGAGGCGAAATATTCGACCCCCCGGTGCTATGGCCATGCTTTACTGCTTCCTGCGTAAAAATTCCCAAAAAAAAATTGGAGATGTAGGGGAGGGTATATTCTATATCTTCCAAATGTGATCAAGTTTGATTTTGAAATTTTACTAGGACTAAGCTATAGAATATGCTCTTCCCTACATCTCAAAAATGTTTGGAAATTTTTCAAAACTTTTACACATGGGAAACATGGAGATCTCCATCAATCCTGGCATACCAACTTACCCTTAAAGCAAATTGCTTGAAACGACTGTATTTCACAAACTGTCGCATATTATGCAATACTGATATATCCAGAGGTATTTCAGATGCCTCCCCTCCTTCTCTCACCCATTCATGTGCTGGAAAACAGAATATTAACACAATAAATTAATCAAACAGATAAACACTATACTATACCAAGGTATAAAATAGCAAGTTCATATTTTTTACAGCAACCAAGGTCAGTCGATATAGTCATTAATGATGGCAGAATGTTGGTTATATAATGACCATATTATTAGATTGCAGCAACCCTTGGTTCTTGAACAACCATATCCAATTGTGACAAACAACAGAAGATGTTTCTACATGGAAAAAAAGCTATAAACATGCAATTTTATACCTAGGTATACGCCAGTGCTACCAAATAAACAAATAAACGGACCAACAAATCAGTCAAAAGCGAAGACAGAAGTATGAATTCCATATGACTAGCAAGCATGACTGCATGACATCATTGCTTAAAATAGCAAAGCTAGAAGCTTGACCCCCCAGCAGAAGTTAATCAACCAAGGCATTAGTTACTGGGGGAGTATCCACTGCAAACCCATCTTTGGGTGCAATCATGACAACTGATACAGGTTTGAGGTGGTGGGATCCCTTGTACATTACTTCCCAATCTAAAGGGGCAATTTGATGTTCCCTTAAATATGATCCATCCATGAGTTATCCAACGATTATGTTGGGAGTCTACATGATTGCAATCAGATACAGGTTTGCACTAGGTATCCCCATAGTCAACAACCAGATTAGCAAACTTGAGATTTCAGATGTTCCCAATTGGTAAATAGTTACATACATAACGCCTGAGCAGCAGTTAGTCTTGCACGGGGGTCCTTAACTAGTAACTTCTGTGCAAAATCTTTAGCACATGTAGTAATGTTTTGATAGGACTAGGGGTCCCGATCTTTCGATGAGAGTGGTAGATTCGATTGGGGAAGGAGATGACGTTGACGACCCGACTACAACCATCCAAGGACGTCGCGCCTTAGCGATCGATACACCAACTCCAGAGATTGTTCGTGACCTTGTCGGCGCGCGATCAATCTAACCACGAGGGTTCTTGTTCCTGCAAGCAATCGACGAACAAGCAAGAACAAGATGAACAGCAACTCAATTGCAAATAACGATGTAAGATTCAATCGAAAACAAAAACAACGGTGGGGTTCCGAAGACAAGTATTCGGGCGGTCTAGCCGACACGCGCGAGTACAAGGCAAAGTAGCAAAAGCTAACTTAGTCTAAACAAAACCCAAACCCTAGAAGAGGGTGCGGCTGACTATTTAAGGGCCACGGAAGGTGGAGGGTCGGCCAAAACACAAGGAAGCCGAAAAGGACTCGAATTACAAGGCCCAAGGCCCACTTTGACTCGGACTGGAAAAGTGATGTGACTTGTTTTGCAGTTTCGGACCGACTCGGATGGAATTTGGAGGTGAGGCCGGATCCATCTGAAAGTAGACTTCAAGAGCTTTCCAACGAGTACTCACGGGCCCCGAGTAACCTTCTGGATCAAAAGTTATGGCCGTTTGAAGTAGACGCTGTCAAAAAGGCCGAATCCGAGTCAAACTTGTGAACAGGACTTGGTTTGCACTTGATGGTCCCACTTCTATACTTGAGCTCATGTGGTTCTTCCCCATGGTTCCTAAGGACAATTAAATCATCACAAGAATTAAGTAGTATTCCATTCTTTGAAACATTTGTATGCAAACTTAGGAACGATTCACCGATGGTTAAGTTGACGCCCGCGCTCTAGTCATTGGTCCTTGTATCATAGTTTCAGTTTGATGTGGAGTCGGCATGGTTGTATGCATGGAAAGGATGTCCTCATCATCCTCCCTTCTTGCATTTGAGTCGTCCGCGACTCAAGCTCATCTTCTTCTCCTAAGTATGGCTTCAAATCTGCAATGTTAAATGTGGGACTAACCCCAAAATCTGCAGGCAACTCAAGTTTATATGCATTATCATTAATCTTTTCCAACACTTTGAAAGGACCATCAGCTCTAGGCATCAACTTAGACCTCCTCAATTCAGAAATCTTTCTTTTCTCAAATGCAACCAAACTAAATCACCCGGTTGAAAAGTTAAATGCCTCCTTCCTTTACTACCAACAAGTTTATATTTAGCATTCATCGTTCAATATTTTCTTTGGTTGTCTCATGCAGTTTCAACATCAAGTCAAGACTGTTGTTTAGCATCAAAATTTAACTTCTCCGAAGATGGAAGTGGTAGCAAATCAATAGGAGCACGAGGCACAAAGCCATAGACAATCTCAAAGGGCACAACTTTGTAGTAGAATGCAGTGACGATTATAAGCAAATTCAATATGAGGCAAGCATTCTTCCCACATTTTAATGTTCTTTTCAAAACAGCCCTAAGCATGGTAGATAACGTTCTATTCACAACTTCGTTTGCCCATCGGTTTGGGGATGACATGTAGTCGAAAATAACACTTAGTCCCCAATTTAGCCCATAAAGTTCTCCAAAATGGCTAAGGAATTTAGTGTCACGATCGGAAACTATTGTATTTGGCACACCATGCAAACGAACAACTTCACGAAAGAACAAATCAGCAATATTGGTAGCATCATCACTTTTATGACATGGTATGAAGTGGGCCATCTTAGAAAATCTATCCACAACAACAAATATGCTATCCCTCCCTTCTTTGTCCTAGGCGGTCCTAAAACAAAGTCCATAGAAATATCTTCCCAAGGCACACTAGGAACAGTAGAGGCATATACAAACCGTGAGGATTAAGTCGTGACTTAGCCTTTTGACACGTGGTGCAGCGAGCAACAAAGCGTTCCACATCACGTCTCATCTTTGGCCAAAAGAAATGACTAGCAAGTATGTCTTCCGTCTTCTTCGCTCCAAAATGCCCCATCAGCCCACCTCCATGCGCTTCCTGTAACAACAACAAACGAACGGAGCTAGCTGGAATGCATAGTTTGTTAGCTCTAAACACAAATCCATCATTTAGGACAAATTTATTCCACATTTTTTCCTCTTTGCAATTCAGCAACACATCTTTAAAATCATCATCATGAACATAATGCTCCTTAATTGTTTCCAATCCAAAATTTTGAAGTCAAGTTGTGAGAGCATGGTATATCTCCTAGACAATGCATCGGCAATAACATTCTCCTTTCCCTTTTGTGTTTTATGACATAAGGAAAAGACTCTATGAATTCAACCCACTTTGCATGCCTACGGTTCAATTTTGCTTGACTTCTAATATGCTTTAATGACTCATGATCGAATGAATGACAAATTCTTTGGGCCATAAATAATGTTGCCATGTCTCTAAAGTTCGAACTAGAGCATATAGTTCCTTATCATAAGTAGAATAGTTCAAACTAGGCCCACTCAATTTTTCACTAAAGTATGCCACATGTTTACCTTCTTGCAACAGCACACCACCCAATCCAATTCCACTAGCATCACATTCTAGCTCAAAAGTCTTACTAAAATCTGGAAGTTGGAGTAATGGTGCATGTGTTAACTTATCTTTCAATGTGTTGAAGGCGTCTTCTGTGCATTCCCCAAGTAAATGGCACCCCTTTTAGTGAGCTCATTCAATGGTGCAGCGATGGTGCTGAAATCCTTCACAAAACGACGATAGAATCCAAAGAAGTCCTAGAAAACTTAGCACTGCGTGACCATTTTAGGAGTCGGCCAACTCAGTATTGCCTCAACCTTGGCTTGATCAACTTCAATGCCCCGTGGAGTAACAACATAGCCAAGAAAGAGACTCGATCCGTGCAAAATGTGCACTTCTCAACGTTACCAAATAAACGTGCATTACGTAAAGCATCAAAAACATCACGTAAATGGCAAAGGTGTTCCTCTAGTGATCTGCTATATATCAATATATCATCAAAATAGACCACTACAAATTTACCAATGAAAACACGCAAAACCTCGTTCATTAATCTCATGAATGTGCTAGGTGCATTAGTTAAACCAAATGGCATCACTAACCACTCATACAAACCGAACTTAGTTTTAAATGTTGTTTTCCATTCATCTCCCAATTTCATGCGAATTTGGTGGTACCCACTACGCAAATCAACTTTAGAGAAGACAATAGAGCCACTTAATTCATCAAGCATATCATCTAACCTAGGAATAGGGTGACGATATCTAATGGTAATGTTATTGATCGCTCTACGTCCACACACATACGCCATGAGCCATCTTTCTTAGGCACTAAAATTACCGAACAACACAAGGACTAAGAGACTCACGCACATAGCCTTTATCAAGCAATTCTTGAACTTGACGAATCTCCTTAGTTTCTTCCGGATTGGTCTGTATGGCGCACGATTGGGCAAAGATGCCCGGAATCAAATCAATCGGTGCTCAATCCCTCGACCGGTGGTAACCACGGTGGCACGTCCTTTGGAAAGACATCCATGTACTCCTGCAAAGATTAGTGACGGCAGGAGGCATGTAAGAAGGTACCTCTGAAATGAAAATAAAGCTTGTTTGCAAAGTAAGGCATAGCAAATAGAAGTACTAGCATCCACTCGGTCACTTCAAACTTAGTAGCAAGAAAACATGCACCTTTCAATTTAATCTCATTTTCATCTTATGAACAGTTTAGAGTTTTTCTTTTATGTTGCTCAAGTTCGCTTGCAACAATCTGATTTTCACTCCTATTATGCTCCTGATTTTCTCTCTACTTGCTCTAGCAATCTCATCTTTGAAAATAGCTTCAGGAGACATAGGATGTAACACAATTTTCTTGTCATGATGCACAAAAGAATATTGATTTGTCTTACCATGATGCGTTGAATCTTTATCATATTGCCACGGTCTACCTAACGACATAGAGCATGCTTGCATAGGTACAACATCGCATTCTACAACATCGTGATAAGAACCAATAGCAAAATTTACTCTCACCATTCGTGTTACCTTCACCTTGCCGCTGTTATTGAACCATTGAATGTAGTAAGGTTGTGGGTGAGGTTTGGTGTTCAACGCAAGCTTCTCCACCATATCGGAGCTCACCAAGTTGTTGCAGCTCCTCCATCAATTATCACTCGGCATGAGCGTTCCTTCACGACGCACTTTGTTTGGAAAAGGATGTGCCGCTGATTTTGCTCCGCCCTCTCCATTTGTACACTCAACACACGCTGCACAATGAGGCTCTCATAGCGCTCTGCATCTTCAAGACCAATGTGCTCTTCTTCTTGCTCCTTCCCACTACCGCATGGTCACCGCAAGCATAGCATATGTATCCTCATCCAAATCACTAATGAAGAATACTCACCATCATCTCTCGCAATCAAAACACGCTTGGTCGGGCACTCACTCTCACATGGCCATACCCTTGCATTGATGACATTGGATATCCTCGTTCGTCCGTAGATGCAACGGACGAAGAGCTCTTCGCATGTGCTTGGGCTGTCCCCTTTGTTGCTTCGGATGCCCGAGATGCCGAATTTGATGATGAAAACCGTGGCTTCTTGTTGGAGGAAGAAGGTGTAGGGGTTGGCTTGATGGTGCGGCGGATGTACGTTGAGACCAAATGTTTGCACGACCTGCGAAACGTTAGTCCTAGTGCTCGCGTCGTCTCATGCATTTCTCTTTCAGCTTTACAAGCAAGATGAAATAAGCGAGTGATAGAGTTATATTCCTTGTAAGCTAAGATATCGTGAATTTCCGATTCAAACCACCCATAAACCTAGCCATAGCGGCTTCTTGATTTCCTCTAAGTCACAACGCAAAGATGCTGCTTGCAATTCTTGAAAATATTCCTCTACGCTTTTACTACCTTGCCTCAATTGTTGCAACTTATGTAACAAATCACGTGCATAATATGAGGGAACAAATCTAGCTCGCATGATTCTTTTTAATGCATCCCAAGTTGGTGGTATGGTGAAAGGATTTTTCTTACAACATTCACTCCACCAAACAGACGCAAAATCAGTAAACTCACTAGTAGCAGCCCTAACCCTTTTGTTTCCAGGGAATGCATGACAAGCAAATTTCGATCAACGACCAATTCCCAAGTGATATAAGCATCGGGGTTATATTTTCCATCAAAAGGTGGTATAGTGAACTTAATCTTACCAAGCGATTCATCATTCTCACGTACCTCATTCCAACGTGGTTGACGATGACGGTGGCGTCCTCATCATCATCAATCTCGATGTCGTAGCATATTCGTCTCCACCATTTTCGCCCACCCTGCCGCCCACGACACCGTATTGGCACGAGTACGCGAGTTGGGGCAGCGGAGATGCACGCCCTCTCATCAAGACGTCTCAAAATCTCGGCAAGTGAAGCGTTGACGGTGCCAACGGAAGCCTCCAATGTTGCAAGCGTAGTGTTGGTGTTGATATCGCGCCTCCAATTGGCCAAGGCGTTCGTTGGTGACCCTTACATCCTCTTCAAGTCCCTCGGTTTGCGCTTCATTTGACGCTCAAAGTGTTGTATGATGCCCTAGTCCGAGGGGAATGTGGCGCTGCCTCGTGCCCACCGGTTCTCGACATTGTTAGAGGACAAGAACAAACCAAGAAGAGAAAAAATAATAATAAAACTGCAGGTTATGCCCTCACAACTCTTGAGATGTGGTTAAATCAAGTCGCACACTCTCAATACTGCTCATCAAGCTCTTACAAGTTCTTACCACAGCAAGCGGTGAGGTGATTGCGGTGACAAGACAAGACAATATCTCCGGAAATTGGGTGTATCATTGCCTCGGTCGCTAGTCCACGTGAGGTGGTAGCCAAATCTGTGGAGCTATGGGTGGGTGAGAGTGAACAAAGGATAACTTAGAACCACATTAGTCAAAGCAAGTTGAATAATCGCTCAACGACGATACCGTCTGGTCCTAGGCTAGACCGTACTAGAGACGCGAGCCTAGAACACAAACGAAGACACACCGTGCGAGAAAGAAACTAGATGACGTTGCACACGGAGTTCGGAGCTCGAAAAAGGTACCGTCTTCACGGGGACCTTAGAATCACGTGCGAAGGGCTCATCAATTTTGAGCAAATTCGAGAAACTTGATTTTCCTCGGTTTGCGGGCCCGTTTGAGGCCCTAAACGACCTTTTTCGCTCTATCTTCCGATTTCCTTTCCAACGGATCAAGAATCGCCTCAATCGGAGATCGTATGCAAAAGTTAGGTTTTTCTCTCTCTTTTTTTTTTCTTGTCTCACTTTTTTTTCTCTCTCTTTTTTTTCACACGCGAGGCAGTTGGATTCGAATTCGTGTCCTACTCCAAGACCAATTAGGGCAAAATCTCCCGAGTAACCGAATCCTCCTCCTTTTCTTCCCTCCTATGACAGCTCGGATCTAACTACAACGGTGAGTCCAAAACATGAACGCGAACTCGAAACTCTAAAGGAACTAGACACTAAGACCAAAGAAAGGACGCGACGATGCAACCGAAAACTCAACAAACAAAGACTATGCAGCAATAGCGTAAGGCTCAACCTTGTTTCGGATTTTGGGGAATAGATCTGATCTACTATTTTTTTTTGGGTTTCTGGACTGTAGGTAAAAAAAATTGCAAAGACTAGATAAGATCTCTCACCGATCAACCTTGAGCTCTGATACCAACTGATAGGACTAGGGGTCCCGATCTTTCGATGAGAGTGGTAGATTCGATTGGGGAAGGAGATGACGTTGACGACCCGACTACAACCATCCAAGGACGTCGCGCCTTAGCGATCGATACACCAACTCCAGAGATTGTTCGTGACCTTGTCGGCGCGCGATCAATCTAACCACGAGGGTTCTTGTTCCTGCAAGCAATCGACGAACAAGCAAGAACAAGATGAACAGCAACTCAATTGCAAATAACGATGTAAGATTCAATCGAAAACAAAAACAACGGTGGGGTTCCGAAGACAAGTATTCGGGCGGTCTAGCCGACACGCGCGAGTACAAGGCAAAGTAGCAAAAGCTAACTTAGTCTAAACAAAACCCAAACCCTAGAAGAGGGTGCGGCTGACTATTCAAGGGCCACGGAAGGTGGAGGGTCGGCCAAAACACAAGGAAGCCGAAAAGGACTCGAATTACAAGGCCCAAGGCCCACTTTGACTCGGACTGGAAAAGTGACGTGACTTGTTTTGCAGTTTCTGACCGACTCGGATGGAATTTGGAGGTGAGGCCGGATCCATCTGAAAGTAGACTTCAAGATCTTTCCAACGAGTACTCACGGGCCCCGAGTAACCTTCTGGATCAAAAGTTATGGCCGTTTGAAGTAGACGCTGTCAAAAAGGCCGAATCCGAGTCAAACTTGTGAACAGGACTTGGTTTGCACTTGATGGTCCCACTTCTATACTTGAGCTCATGTGGTTCTTCCCCATGGTTCCTAAGGACAATTAAATCATCACAAGAATTAAGTAGTATTCCATTCTTTGAAACATTTGTATGCAAACTTAGGAACGCATTCACCTGATGGTTAAGTTGACGCGCTCGCGCTCTAGTCATTGGTCCTTGTATCATAGTTTCAGTTTGATGTGGAGTCGGCATGGTTGTATGCATGGAAAGGATGTCCTCATCATGTTTGGCCAAGGCTTGCGACGAAATTCTGGCTTGTTTTTTAACACCTGCAGCAGAAAGAACATGGCACAATCAATACAAAAAGGATTCAGATTAACCATAACTATGAGCGGCCACCATTTTAGCAGGATATCCCAAGATATTCATGCTTTTCTACATGCACAGCTACTGTGTTAGACTGCAACCTTTTCTCAGAGCTTTAGGGTTAGGAGAGAAGAGATGAATGTGGACCGCGTCCACCTAGACCCACATGTGCTAGCATTGTTAGGGGTATTAGA
>JAYGGG010000440.1:0-34793 GCA_036346245.1 Bonia amplexicaulis | reverse complement strand
AATAGTTTGAACTTTTATATTTCCGGACTAAACCAAGCCTCCCATGAATGTTTGGGATGTATATTTAGTTGCATAATTTTGGTCACTTGAGTTTTGTTTGACTTTGCCTATAATATTTTAGGGTTTGTGCACTTTGAATAAGTTTGTTGTTGTAGGATGTTTATATTGTGTATACCTTTATTTGCCAGCAACAACAATTCCTACAGCATACTCTCAACAGTCAACATTACTGTGCACATTAACTTATCAGTAGTCACAAGTGAGCTCTGTTAGATGAATTGGCAATTATATAGTAGATATAATGAAAAGTTTAAAACTACCGAGAGAGAATTGAAGGACAATTTTTGGGTATTTTTTACGCTACTATGAGTTTGTAATATTTTGGATCTGCCATCAAAATTCGCTTAAATTTTGTATTCGCCATCCAAAACATCTAGCAGTTGTTTTATGCCAATATAGGCAGGCTAAGCTAGTGGCCTTAAACAAATGCGGCTGAAACTACAGGTTGCACTTGCATCTGGGCATTGACATTGCTGCGAAGCATTGTATCCATGTTCTTCCTCAGTTTGATGTTGCTTCTGGCCTTCTTCTGCCTCAGCTACGCCTCGGTGGCGCCAAGATCCACATCCTCGATCACTTTGAACCTTCCTGCTCGCCTGCTCGGGGTGCAAGTTCTTGGTTGGTTTGGCTCTTGGGTTTCTTGTGCTTTCTTGGGCTTCTTGTGCTTCCTTGGGCCCATTCTTAGCTTGGTTGCTGTACTCTGGCCCCATGTATCTTTGTTGGCCTAACAAAGTAGATGATGGCATTGATCATTTTCAGACATGGCAAGATGGAAGGAAAGAAAAGGAAAAAAAAGTGATATGTTACTGGTTTAGTTCGTCATAGTGACATGGAGCACTAAGGTTTACTCTTTTGGAGTGTGAATACAAAATACGCAAATTCTGATGTTAGATCCAAAATATTCCAAACTTACAGTGGCATATACATTTTTCCCATTTTTTGGCTTTTAGGATATCATAATTATCAATCAATTTGTCATTCAGTTCCTTCAGAATTTATGTTAAAATATTAGCTAAGCTTGTTACATAAGCAGGAGCCTATCGAAAATGTGCTTCGCCTTCTAGTCTTGCTTTCTCTTACAAATGCTGGGCTGCCAAAGAAGAATTTCGATTACTTGAGGTATGCTTATTTTGCTTTATAAAGCCACTGTGTTTGTGGGGATTTCTCTATTTCTTTTGTTATAAATTTCATGCTCATTGTTAGTTCATAGCTACGCAACTTGCAAGATATGTTGTACCTTATAGGTAAATTGGTTGACAGGATCATTTGGCCTGGAGAACATTTTTCTAGCTATCCTGTTCAGAGCTTTGTTTTTTCCCCCACCTATATATGAACTACTAGAAATGTTGATATGTGAATTATTAGTCTTAAATTTCTTGTTTGCAGAATCGAAAGCTTAAAGTTTTTCCATAATACTGACCAAGATGGTTTTTATACTTCTAGAAGAGTTAAGTACATGGAGCGATTATTTTGAATATATTATCTTAGTTGACTTTGTGCCAATGTCTGTAACATATTTTAGTACATTTGATGATTTGAATAAGATAATTCAAATCAGACCCTATTGTTTGAGTTAGTTAGTGTAATGTGTAATGCTGAAATTCAGAAATTCTCTAGTATTATGCATGTTTTGCTGGGTGAAAGGGAGTAAAGATTGTGCTGGTAAGTTAATCTTCATAGCTTATTGAAGGTTGCAAATGAGAATATGGTCTACAACTCTATATCAGATGCTCGGCTGCAAATGAATACAGTCAGATTAGATCCAAAACATCTGGTATCCATATCCTTTTAGGATAAATATCTTGACAAATTTAGCATCCAGGAAGAATTTGATTAGCATGCCAAATCTTTAAAATGTCAATGAATACATGGTGTTTTATCGTATTATTTGTTTTAGTTTCTTCTTTTCGTGACTAATTTTCTATAACATACTGTCGTGCTACGCAGGAATCAAGAAGTAATTGGGTTGGTATTACAAGAGCTCTGCAGCTTATAGTTGATGTAAATGATACGGCAAAGTATTAATTAACTGCTGAAGCTCTACATTTACTTTGTATTCATTTCCTTAGGTTCCATTTGCTAATGCTGCAACCATTTGGTTTCACATGCATGGTCACTTAAATATTTGTCAATGCATGTATAAGAACAAATATAACATTGTCGACCATCTCCGTAAGCTTTGTGAAGCATAATTACTACGACAGGGTTCACTATTCCAGTGGGAACCTAAGGAAATGCATAATTAGCCAGTTTGTTAAAAAAAGTTCATTTTCCCTCACCACATCGCATCGTGCATTTTATTATTCAACACACAACTAGGATTATACCTACTTCTGCTTGTTGGGCTAATAAATTTGTCATTCGTTATCTGTACTCCCTAGTCATCATGGTCATGATTGTTAAGGGTATAAGCATCATTTCCTAGTTTCTAGGGTTTGGTCTCATGTACACTATATATAGCCCTTTGAGCTATACAATACATTTAACTAGCATTTTATCCTTTCATCCTACTCTTGTAACATGGTATCGAGCTCATAGTTCTTTTCTAGCTCATCTCCGCTGAAACTTCATCGCTGTTCCCGGGAGGAGCCATTCCTAGGGCGGCCACCTCCCGCCGACACCGCCGCCGCCTGGGCGCCTGGCGCCCGCCGCTTCTCAACGCGCCGCCGCCGCGGCCGTGCTCGAACTGCCGCCGCGTGTTCGCTGCGTCGCCGCCCGGATCTCGCCTCCGGTTGTCTCCGCCGCCTTGAAGCTCGGATCCGACCACCGGCCGGATCCGCGGCCACTAGCTCGATCCGTCACCTTCGTGCTAGTCGCGCCTCGGCCTAAGGCCGCTCTTTGTCAAATCTAGCCGCCATCGCACTCGCTTGTTGTTTCCATGATCCGCGGCTCGCTCGGTGGCCACCAACGCCGCCGCGCTTTCACCGCTTGGCTTCACCGGATGTGGCCGGATCTCGCCTGCCCTAGCCGGATTCGCCGTCCATGTGCTCACATCTCGCCAGCCAGCCGGATCTACGACTGGGCGCCGCCGATCTTGGCTCCCCTATCCGGGCTTCCTGCCACCCCTAGCGCCTTCCCCGCCCTCCCAGACGGATCCGGGCTCCCCACCGATGAGGACATCCTTCCTTGATACAACGTGCCTACACACACAATTTATCCACACCACCGCAAGTGTTACAAGGACCACTTACTCGAGCTCGTGCTCGCCAACTTAATTACTAGGTGAATTCATTTCTAGGTTTATATATTACTGAGAATAGACTACTACCTAATGCAAGTGATTTAATTGTGCTTAGGAATAAGAAAAAGGATGAAGAATTGGCATGTGGAGTCATGGACATGCATGGAAGGCATAATAAAGGTCACCATGTCACTTTGGGTCCGAGTAAAGCAAGAGATTGAGTTGGGCTAGTTCTGTTATTAGATTTAGACTACTACGATAGTGTTAAGTTTAAACGGGCATAACTTTCTCATACGGACTCCGTTTGGGACGTTCTTGACTTCATGGAAAGCTTATCAAGTCTACTTTCAAACGGATCTAACCTCATCTTCAAATTCCATCCGAGCCGCCACAATCATCAAAACAGTCCATGTTGGTTTCGAGTCCGAGTCAAAAGGTGTCACAGCCACCTCCACTTGGGCCCATGGGCCTTGTAACCCTAGGGGCGTGCACCGCCGTCACCCCTGGTCGCCTCCCATAGGAGCCGCCTCCCTATGCTAGGACTTGGATTTCGTTGAATTTAGGTTTAGCCATTGTGCAAACTGTTCTTTAGTTGTATCGACAACCACCTATCGAGATGCCGGATCCGAACTTTGCTTTCAATACCATCTACACTTCAATTTTATTCACAATATCAGATTGCCTACGCCTTATTCTTGCTAGTTTTTCGATTGCTCGTAGGATTGAACTGTGTTCAGGTTGATCGCACTTCCAATGAGGTCAATAACATCTCTGAGTTTGTTCAATGATTGCTAAGGCGCAAGCGCCGTCGACGACGTGTAGTCGGATCGTGAGAGTCACCTCCACCAAAATCGATAGTTATCAATCTCATCGACAGATCGGGCATCTTGTCTCCATCAAGTGGTATCGAGCCTAAGGTTGTTCAATGAGAATTTCCAGTTTACCATAGATTAGATGCTTTTTTACCTAGAGTACAAAACCTAAAAAGTATGTCATCCGTCCAAACCAGTCTTAGCCTCGCAATTTTTCTTTTAGTACATTGCATTATTGAACTTTCGATTGCATCGTCGTGTCCTTTGCGGTCTTAGCGTCTAGTTCCTTTAGAGTTTCGAGTTCTACTCATGTTTGGTCTCACCGATGTAGTTGGATTCAGCTTTCAAAAAAGAGTGGAAACCCTAGATGAGTTCGAAAAAGAGAAGAAAAGAGAGAGAGAAACACATAACTTTTGCATACGACCTCTGAGCTTCCTTTTTGAGCTCCGAACTCCGTGGAAGCGCCATCTAGTTTCTTTCCATGTGGTGCATTCGCTTGTGTTCTAGGCTCGCGCCTAGTACGGTGTAGCCTAGGACCAACACTAACGGACGTTGAACCATTTTTCACTTGTATTTTCTGAATTGAGAATTGCTACCCTTGCTACCACACTTGAGGCTTCCCACCACACCTTTTCTACACCATACGTGCCGAGCTTCACCGCAATCGCCCATCCAATCTTTAGAGATAAATTGGCACCACTGGTTGCCGATCGCCTATGTGCTTGGTACAATTGGTAAGAATTGATACAAGGTTTGAGTGCGAGTGACTTCGATGCACCATATCCTAGTACTTGTTAGGACATATTCTTGTGTTTTGCTAACAATGGCGTGTTCTCCGAGAGCTTTGATGGGGACACATCTCATACTCCGCACGAAGCCAATCATACAACATTTCGGCACCTCACGAACCTTCGCATGACGGAGGGTCTTAAGGAGGATGTAAGGGTCACAAATGAGCAACTTGCTCGACTTGAGGCGCCCACATTGAGACAAACGCCACTCTTGCCGCGATGGAGAGAGCACAAGGCTTCACTAACGCTTCTCAAGCAAGCATTATGGCGCCTTGAAGAGATTGCCTAAGCATCCGCCGGTTCCCCTGCTGCACCGGTAGAGGGACAAGATGAATTCGACTACGTGGGTGATATCGAGGCCGATGATATGGGTAACCACAACAACGATCGAGCTCATCGATAATTGCATGTTAACTGACAAGGTATGCGACGAGAACCCCCACGACGTGAGGTACGTATCCATGATGATTCTTTTGCTAAGGTTAAATTCACTATGCCCTCTTTTAATGGTAAATATGATCCTGATGGATATCTTAATTGGGAGCTAGTTGTTGATCAAAAATTTGTTTGCCATGACTTTCCTAAGAATAGACGAAGTTAGTCGCTACTAGTAAATTTACCGACTTTGCTTCTATTTGGTGGAAAGAACATTGCCACAACACCCCAATAACATACCTAAAACTTGGGAAGCTTTAAAATTGCTTATGTGCCATCGCTTTGTTCCTCATATTATGCTCGTGATTTGTTAAATAAACCCAACGCTTATAACAAGGTGCAAAATCGTGGAAGAATACTATCAATAATTACAAATTGGTATGTTGCATTGTGGGTTAGTTGAGAATGAGGAAGTTGGCCCCGCTTATTTCGGCTTGAGCTTCTGACTTCTGATTTATTTTTCACTATTCATAAATTTCGTCTTTTTCTGAATTTTTGGCTTTTTTGAGTTTTTTTGCCGGTTCTTTTTTCCCGTATTCATTTGCATTGTTCGTGATGAGCTAACATATTTTTCTATTTTAAATTTTTAAAATTTAATTACGCCAAATAAGCCACCTTGAGCTATAGTGTAATTTCACCACCACAAGAGAATTTCACCATAAGCCACTATTTTTCATTTCAACCGAAAGGTGGTTGTTTCATCTTGCTTGCAAAGTCGAACGTGAATTGCGTGGACACCGACGAGAACACGAACTAACTTTTCTACAGTCGCCCAAAATCATGGACGCCAAGCACCCTTCTCGCCTCGCCCACTATGGTGCCACCACCATTACCCTCCAACAATAAGCAGCGTCCTACTACGTCAAATTCGGTGCCATGAGTTTCTAGAGCACCCAAATCAGCACCACAACTTTATGCAAAAACCTACTCTTCGGTTGCTTCAATAGGATGAACTAGGGACATTCAATGCCATCGTTGCAAAAGCTATAGACACATGATGTGGGACTGTTCATACAAGCGTAAAATCGATTATACGCGATGATGGTGGGTATTCCTCGCTAGTGATTTGATGATGAAGCATATGCTATGCTTGCAACCGATCTTGTAGGACATGATGATGAATCAACATGAGGAGGAGCATGTTGGTGCCAAGATGCCGATAAATATTTGAGCATTATAATTCAACGCTACTAAGTGCTCAAGTTTCTCATGTCGAGCAAAATCAGCACCATAATTTGTTCCGCATCAAGCGAGTTGTCAAGGAATGCTCGATTCACATAATTGTTGATGGTGGAGCTGCAACAATTTGGCGAGTATGGATATGGTGGAGAAGCTTGCTTTGCCGACCAAACCTCATCCCTACCCGTACCATATTTAATGGTTCAACAACAGTGGTAAGTTGAAGATAACACGGATAGTGAGAGTACATTTTTCTATGGGTTCATACCATAATTATGTTGATTGCGACGTTGATCTAATGTAAGCTTGTTCATTATTATTAGGAAGACCTTGGCAATATGATACTAATTGTACATCATGGTAGGAATAATCGATACTCTCTCATGTTCTAGGGAAAGAAAATTGTGCTGCATCCTATGACTCCTGCACAAATTGTTAAAGATGACCTTGCTAGAGCTAGAAGGGAGAAAAGTGAGGAGAATACTCAGATCGAAAATTCAGCTCTCACGAGACGTCTTTGATGAATCTCGACCTTCTTCTATCGAGATTCAGCTCCTCGTCCTGCTTCCACCATTGAGACGATCTCCTGGTTGTCTCTCTCTAACTCTTCACCCATATCCTCTTTCACAACCTTCATCTAGTCTGCTCTGGTGGTTCCTTCTGCACCTTCACCTCCGTGTTGCCTTCTCGCAGCACCACCTCTTACCCCGTAGCACCACCGCCTCGCTTTCTCGGGTTGCACTACTGACATCCTTGTCCTTCACCGCACTCATCTTCCGGTATTTTGCCGACACCGACGCCCGATTCCTCCGATAATGCTCCTCGTTACGCTCTTCATGACCGGACATCCTTCAACCTCCGATCGTCTTGGTTTTATTTCGATCGCTCATGTTCTCTCCGCGCTGAGCCCAACTTATCGTGAGGTCGCTTCTCATTCCGAGTGGCAGCTCACTATGGCGAGGAGCTTGATGCTCTTAGACCTAACGTAGACTTGGGATATTGTACCGACGCCTATGCATGCTCGCCGGGTGTACAAGATTAAATCCAGTCTCGATGGTACTATTGAGCGCTACAAGGCTCGCCTTATGGCTTGTGGCTTTTAGCAGAGTATGGTTGTGATTACGATGAGACATTTGCCCTCTTGTCCATATGACCACCGCTTGCACTCTTGTTATGGTTGTTTCGCTCGTTGGTGGTCTATCTCTTAGCGGATGTTAAGAATGTCTTTTTAATGGTGTCTTGCATGGGAGGTTTACATACAACACCATCTGGGTATTTTGTTCCAGATAGCCATGTTTGTCGCCTTCGCTGTGTTTTTATATCCTCAAACATGCCTCTCGTGCTCGGTTTCTATCCTTAACAAGAGCAAAGAAGCCGCCTGTCAAATTCAATAGGTTTGACGCACACATTCTAGGGCATCACTCTTGTGTGACTGGGGGAGGGAGTAGTTGATATCCTTGAAAGCTATGCCACATCTCAAGAACTCCCCCCAGAGAACAGACTAAGGCTGTGTTCAATATGGCTTAAGCTTATGGCTTAAGCTTATTTTTGCACTATTCATAATTTCGCTTTTTCTGAATTTTGACTTTTTGAGCTTAAGCTTATGACTCGGCAGGCCAGAACAAATACTAGCATTTTGATTAAATTTATTGGTCAGAATTTACGTTCTAGGCAGCAGTTGTATTTCAGCCGTTGTGTACTTATGTTTCTTTCAATTGGCCTATCAATTGTTACATACGAGGTGTCATAAAAGGGTGACTCCTAAGGTCTAATTAATAAACATTATATCTTACGAAAGGCTGGTTAAAAAACATTAACCGATTTTGGATGAGAAATTTCAGTAAGATAGTTTAATTCGTACTTCAAATATCTCAAAATTTGCCAAGAATTAGACACAAGAAGATTTTTGGCCGTTGACTGATTCCTGCTCAGTTATTGGTGCATGGTTATATAATTTGTGGAGACTATTGGCGTGGTTTTATAATTCACCGTAGGATCTCTCCATTTTACTATGGTAGTCAACTAGTCATCATTAGCTTATCCGAAGCGCCCTTCTTTAAAAAAAGGAACTAGCACTTACCGTAAGCTAATTCAGATTGGAATTAGGTGACAAACATTTTCTCCATCCATACTACGATGCTTCTTCTAGTGGTGTGTTCACAATTTTCATGTGCAGCTTTTTTATTGTGCTTTTTAAAGTGATTTGAGGAAACTGAGTTTAACTGTATCGATCAGTTTTTGCAACTTGACATTACAGTATTACAATATAGTTTAGTTCACCAAAATCCTGTCCTAAGACATTGGTTTCTTATTTTTCATATTATGTATCTTGTTTATTGCAGGAAGGAATGGGCTATGAATGTCTCGTGATACATATTATGTAAATGAGTTGGGCTGAAATAAAGGATATATAATGCAGATATCTGACTTCTAAATATCTAGATAATTCGAATTCATATTCGTATTGGGCAGATAATGAGCTATCAAATTTTTATTTGTATTGACAAAAAAATCTGTATTCGTTTTTGATGTGATACCTACCAAATATTCAAGTTGATAGTATCTGAATTCAAAAATAGTCCGCATCGGTCGGAAAATGTCTGGTTCGTTTTCAGGTCTAGTCTTCAGTTGTTGTCTTTCCTGCTGCTGCATTCTAGCTAAAGGAAGCAACGCAATCCTTTTTGATCTTCCAATCTCACGACCAGCATCACACATCGTCATTCACTGGTCTGGCAAGTCATTGGAGCATAGCAAACCCGACTCAAAACATTGAAAACAAAATTATTCGAGGAACCTAAGAATCTTGAGGCCCTCCAAAAAATCAAGCACAGCCATGCACACGTCTTTGCGGGCAATATGCTTGTGACGTTGATAGAAAATGGCTGGAAGACTGTCAGGCAGGCTAAGGGTGAGCTCTTTTGAGTTTATGCTTAGACTTTGATTTCTATTTCTATAGTAACTTATTATTAAACGGTGTATTTTGTTAAGATGTGATCTACAACAAAATTATAATACAATTATAACAATTTTAGTTGTACCAACTAAAATCATATGTGACTATTTTTTAGTATTGTCTCTACGAATAAACCGAAATTGATTGATCCCATCATAAATAAAGCAAGCTGAAAATATGCTAGTTGGAGATGGAGTCCCAAGGGAGGCGGCTCGCTATTATTCCTTTTATGTTGAGCATATGGTTATCACGTAACAGATGGATGCACATGGTTGCCATAATATGTTTGTTTGTGAAACACTAGCTATAGGTGCGTTTTTCGACTAGAGCTAATGGCTTTAACACTAATATAAGTATTTATGTGAATAAGTGGAATCTAAGAAACTAATAAGTCAATTTGTAAAATTTATCCCGAAAAATCAGCCGAGAGACCATTGTTGTAATTTTCGTTTTGCTCAGATACTGCATTGAGATCCGCCTGGTGCACGACACGTGAGAACACGACGCGCAGAGATGCTCCTCCTACACTGCTCTGCGGTCTTCACGTCACCCGTCTGGTACACGGCACGTGAGAACACAACATAAGTAGAGAGGTGTTTCTGGTTCTGTGCTTTTCAGTTTTATTAAAATTATTTTTAACTTTTCTATAGTAACTAATTTTAAATAGAGTATTTTTTTAAGATATAGTCTACTAGTTAATTATAGTACATATTTTACTGACTTCATTTATATTAACAAAAACCATATATGAATTTCTGTTACTCTATAATCTCTTATATAAACAGACTTAAAATTATAAGTTATATTTAAAAATTATAAACCACAGGAAAAAAAGAATAGACCGTCCCTTAGCGTGATCCGTGATGGACAAGCGCAGCGCCTCTGCTCTCCGGTCTTCACGCAATGGACAGCGCCTTGCCTCCTTTTCCCCCACCCACGTGACGCGCGCCGATGGAAACTTCGCTGCGCCCAGATGCGGCAAGGGTACAGTTACCTCTGCCTTTGGCTTCACGTGATGCTGGACATGATGTGCCCTGAATTGGGACGCAGCAAAACGAACACGATGGATAAATCTCTTTTTTCCAGGGTACAGTTTTCTTGTATATTTATACTCAGAATTTATAGATATGAAAACAAACTAGGCATATCATATCATACCATAAAAAATATAGTATGACTTATTTAACTCGGACTCCTACCATATCTAACAAATCTATTAAGATAAAATTAATTGTATCGGTCATCTTGTTTATTTAAAAAAATCATAAATTGGAAAGAACAAGACAGCCTCGAGTGGCCGAAGCAAGAAAAGAAACAGATTGTTAGCCACGGGAAACATTGATAGGGGTGGAGCGAATTGGTCGGCTGGTACGAGTGTTGTTGTTCGAATTACAGGGGTAGTTTTATTGCTGCTGGGTGCGGCAAAGCAGTATGTTGGCCCTGTTTATGCTCTCTGTGGAGACCGTGGCATTTCGAGATGGTGTTCATAATTCGAATCTGACTGAAAGGAGTTAGTTGATTTCTGGAGGAGCAGGCGTGATAACAGGTCATCCATTGCCCACATCCTGAAGGAGGCTCAAGAGCTGGCTGTTCATTTTCTTGATTTCAGTCCTGTCTTCAAACCCTGTCCATGGTTTCTTGAGGGAGTCGTCGGATTGTTATGTGAACTTTGCTTGAATATTTTTGGCCGATCGTCTAGAAGCATGCTTGTCTATGGTTTCTGGTAACCTCCTTGGTGAGGACTCTATTTTGTCGCAACGTTTATAAAAGCTCTTGGCTTTCTCTCAATAAAAAAAGATTGATAGGACCCTTCTCTCATTTTTCACACCATATCAACCGATCAATAGAGAGTTGTTAATTATTCTTACATTCATTTCGACTTTTGTGATTAATCTCGAATATGCGTGTCTGCAGGATTGTTGATCATTTGTTCGGCAACACAAACAGCTAATTTATGACTAAAACCACGCCAGCTAGCCAAATTTTTGTTACGAAGTAAACTAAAAGCCAAATCATGCGAGCAATCAATAGACACAAGTGTCGGCAGGGACCGTGGAATTCCATGCGCATCCACATTCCAAAGGAACAGAATGATTTGAGGTCAAGGTCTTCCAATCGGGTCCAGCTCTTCACAAACATAAACTAATTGCTCTAATTTTATGGCCACATACATCACTTGAGGCTTGCAAACAGCATGAGGTCGCCACAATGTTCACTGTTGTGGCTATTGATCTAACAAGAAAGTAAGAGAGTAACGTAGTGGAAATTATGGATGAATAATACTTGCCCCTTCTCTATGTAGAGGGTGGGCACATATATTTCAATGAGAAGTATTTTACAATTATGCCCTTACATCCATGTGCCCTATAGGGTATCTATGTCATTACACACATTCTATTTTAGGCTTTACAACCCTTTAGCAGGCCGAATGGACATAGATGGGGTCACCCCTACAACAGGAGCTTTTCATGGTGAAGGGCTTCATGGGCTGAAGCCATGTCACGAGCCATTTGACCCCTTCGCCCTTGCGGCCGTGATCTTTGTGGTGTTATGTGGAAACGATTTTGCTTGGCAGCCCATGTTGTTCCGCGGCACGAGTCGAGGTGCAGTCGGCCTCGCCCGCGGACATTAAGTCGAGGTCGGGCTCGTCCCGCGGGCACTGAGTTGAGGCGCACGTCGAGTCGCCTGCGGACGCGGAGTTGAGGTCGGGCTTGTCCCGCGGGCACGAGTTGAGGCGTCGGTTGAGTCGCCCGCGACGCCAAGTCGAGGTCGGTCTTGTCCTGTAACGAGTCGAGGTGCATGTCAGAGACAGTGGCCCGTGGCCCAATGATGGTGTTGTAACATCCCAAAATTTTGAGTTTTGAAAATTTTAAATTCAAATTAATTATTTTGAAGCAATTGGCTTTTATTTGTATTTTTCTGGGCTTTACTGGAGTTTATTTCAAAGTTTAAAACAAGAAAATGTATTTTAAATATTTTATAAAAGCCAAAAAGAGTTCATTTTATTTTTTTCCTAACCTTCCCAGAATTTTTAAATAATTTTTGAGAATTTTCTGGAATTAAAAATTAATTTTAAAAGATAAAAGGAATTTTACAAAATTATTAAAAGCAAATATGAAATTATAAATATTTTTATTAAGTCTAAAATGTTTCCAGGAATATTCTATAATTTTTCTGGAATTTTTAGATATTATTTATTATTTTTATAAGCAACTATATGGTTTTTAGTATTTTCTGAAATCCTATTCCGAAAATAAAATCAATAAACCCAGGCCGCCACGTGTCGCAAATCTGACGGCCGATACCCCTTCGTTGGTTTTAATCCAAGTCATTCTCTTCACTTAAATCCAATGGGCATGAGCAACTCACTTGCCATGTGGCGCCCATCCAACGGTCCGCACTCTTCATCTCTTTTCTCTCACTGACGAGTGGGCCCCACCTGTCCTCTTCAACCTCACCTTCTTCTTCCTCCCTCCCACACTCTCTCTCCTCCATTGATGACCGAACGGAGCTTCGCTTATGCTTTCTTGCGTTTAAACTCCCGATTGATTGCGGGAATGAAAGCCCCTAATCAACACAACTAATTGCCGACTGCTTCCATTTACTTCCCCATTCACGGCCGAAACCGCCTCCCCAGGCGCCACCACGCCTTCCCTCCCGCTCTCCTATAAAGCCCCGGAGCTCTTCGCACCCCACTCTCTCCTCTACTCTTCCCATCCTTCGCCACCGCCCCAAGCCTCCGAGCGCCGCCGCAAGCACCACCGCCACCTCTCCTCCTCCGCCGGTCTTCCTCCGCCGCTCGTCCCACCGCCGCCACCGGTGAGCTCGCCCACCTCCTCTTGCCCCGCCGCCGCCGCCGCCCGGCCGGCCGTGCAGGCCGCCGCCGCCGTCTCTGCGTGCGGCGGCGGCAACCAGCATGGGCGCCATGTGTGCGCCGGGTGGTCGCCACGCGCTTGCCCGCGTGGCGCCACGCCGAAAGCACGCAACATCGGCACGGCCGTGGTCCGTGGACTCGGTCCACGGTGGACCGCCCACGTGTTCGAAATTTTCAAAATTCAAATATTGCTGACGCCATAATTTTGATTTTTCAATACAAAATAAATCGGAAAATCGTTCTTTTCTTTTTCTTTCAATTAACTCCGAATTGACCCGCTCAAATTTCTAAATTTTTCTAAAATCATGAACTACTCAAATATACACTCTTTTTCAATTTTTGGATTTTATTTGATTTTATGTGTATTTATTTGCTTTGTTACTTTGTCTTTTCGCACAGAACTGACGTCGTCAAGACTTTGTCGACCAAAAAGAAGAGAATCAAGACATCGCTCACGAAGGCAAGTCTCCTTTGAACATCTTGAACCTATGTTTGAGAAAAGTTTTAATTATTTTAAATTAATGCATTGCTATGTTACATAAAATGATAATTCATGTTTTAGAGATAATAGTTAATCTGATAATTGTTATGCCCTCATTTGATATTGACAACCATGTACCTTTGACACTCTAGGATTTCCTTTGTCTCAATAATGAGATTATTATTAAACTTTGGTAAATGTTGTAACGGTAGTAAAATGCTTAGTCGTATATATACTCCTTTGGTACCTTTTGAAATGGGAAATTATATTTTGTGGAACTGGATTTTGTTCAGAATTTAGTGGTGATTGGAATTGCCACAGTTCTTTTAAAATAAAATAAAATGTGAAAATCTGCTAGCAGACATGTGGAATTCTTGCTTAATGTTATAATGTGGAACATGAAAATAATATGTGGTGGATGTGGATATATTGTGAGCATGATGATGCTCCTTTGAAGATGGATTATTGTGATTTATGATTATCATATCATTCATATCATATCATGTCATATGCATATGTGGATGTCGTCGAACCAGCCGCGATCAGACTGACAAAGATCGTATATTGCCGTAATACGATGCACCTCTTATCCCGCGGGAAGCATCGTATATTGCCGTAATACGATGCACCTCAATTCCTGCCCTGGAAAGAGTGATGTGGAGCATAGCATGAAAGCATTCATATGCATTGCATTGTGGAAAGATTCATTTGCATACATATGCAACATATTGTGGTGAAGATATTTTGTGGAATATTCAACTCATAGTTGTAATGTGGAATTGGCTCATGTGAGCTATTTTGTGGTCTGAGGATTGTGGTTGGGGTCGTGGAATGGGGTTCGTCCCTTGTGTATGGTAAGGGTTGTAGTTGTGGCATGAGATTCTTTTCTCTTGTATTAATTGTTGATAACAATTGTGGATATGAGAATTAATAAAGTAGTGAGGTGATCATACATATGTTTTATTGTCTTTGATGTTGAGTTGAAGTTGAGGATATAACATTGTTATTTTTGGAAGATTAAATGTTGATGATTAATCTATTGTAGTTTATAGAAGATTAAATGTTTCATTTGCATTTAATTGTGGATAAAATGACTGCATTTATATGCGAATTAAATCTGAAATTGAAGAGATATGATTCATGGAAGTTCGTGGTGATTAATAATTGTGGACATGAATTGTAGTTGTGGTTGTATGGAATTATAAATGATGATGTATGAGCGTTTGTAGTTTGAATAGCCTGTTAAGCTTTGCTTGCCGAGATTTTATCTCACCCTTGTTTCCTCCCCCTGTGTGGACTTTGAGCATGCATGAGAAGGGTAGAGCGGTACCACACTGATGCACGTGAATCATACTTTTATGCTGTAATAAAGTTGAAAGGATTCTAGACCTTTACATAGCTTTGATTACATTATCTTAATAATGTTAAATTTATGAACTATGTTTTAGATTAAAATGTTGGATGATATTTTAAATAGTGAATTGCTGTCACTATCATGTTATTCCTTAGTTGTTTATGCTTCCGCTTATACTATCTTGTTTAGTAATTGTTGCCGCTTAATTTATCTTGTAAATTGGCTAGTTGAGGAGTGGCTTTAGTGGCATCCTGTGGTAATGTGGGTTCGGGTGTTACAGTTGGTATCGAGCGGGCTTTAGGTCCGTGGTAATTAAATTATTAAATTATACATGAGGATGGGATGGTCAAGCATTGCATTTATACTTTTGACATGTTGTATTGATGATTTACGTTAAGAGACAATCTTGTATGATTATGATTTGCTCCGATGACTGTTATGAGTGAGAATTGTCAATGATAAGATGTAGATGTTGTATTTGTTGTTAACGATGTAGTTACCTCGTGTAACTTAGTTGTAGATGTTGTGAGTGAGTTTCTTTAGAAAAGTTGCTATCTTCCTTGTTGATTTTGGCCAATTGTTGGCCTATTGTGGTTAATTAATTTCTCTTGAGATAGCGGTTCATTGTAGTTGAGGTTTTGCAATTGGTCTCACCGTTCTTTGAAGCAATTATTGTTTCTTTTCGACTATTGAGACACTTTTGCTACTTGTGAATATTGTTGATTTGCAAGGATGGTCCCTTCGGGAGTTTTGTCTTGTTGTGAATCATGACTCATTGGTTCGCTTGGTATTTTTTATCAATGAAAGTTTTGTGTTGCAAACTCATTAATATGTTAAAACATTGGATCTATGTATTTCTTTTAAATTATTTCGAGTGTTGAAGTTTAATTTTATCCTTTCGAAGAGAGTGTTAAAACCCTTTGTGGTATTTTGCTATGCTTAAATGGAAGGTGGTAATCATATAAACTAATTCATAAAGTATGAATTATCAAGTTGAGAAGTTAGCGTGGTGCATAATTAATTTCAACTAGCATCCCCGGAAGTGTAGTTGATTAATTTGATATTGCCTTGCAATAGTTTCTGGAAGAACAGTGATTAATAATTTGTCTATATATGATTGGAACTCATGGAGTTATTGAGGAGTGCAAAAGAATTAGAATGATTATTATGATTGTTTAAATTTCTATCATGTTGGATAAGTTAAATTATTTTTGACTTTAGTATTTAATCTGGCCGTCTGGAATTATTAAGTAAGGAGGTGTTGGAATATTGCATTGGTAATACTAACCTTTAATATGTCCTCTCCTTACATACTTGTTGGGCATGTACAACTCTAAATTCATGTAGCTTATGCCATGTTAAATTAATGACACATGTATAAAGAAATAGATGAATGCTGATGTATTGACTTGTAGAATCTTGTCTTACAAAGCTGGTATTATTGAAGTTTAAATTTTTTTCGTTCTAATTTCTGAACGTAAGGTGGGATACTGAGTCTATGCTCATGATTGTTTTATGATTATGAAACAGAGTTAGGATCATGAATGTTGTTATGATAAAATAATAATCAATTATTGCTAGTAATGACTAGAGTACAATCAATTTGTGCTAAATTCGAGTTGAGCATCAATAAGAATGGAATATACAAAATCTAATAAGAGATTTATACTAGCATGTTTTGTGAGATCGCCATGTTCTAGTATCATCTTGTTTAAGAGCCTTGTTTTATTATGGTGGCTTATGCACTAGGTTTTCCTAGATTAAGTAGTCGCAATCTTATTTAGATGATAGAAACATGATGAAATGATTTTTTCTGTTTCTTTTGGAAAAGTTTATAAAGGGATTAGTATATGATGATGCTTGTTAAGAATGTATTATTCTGATGTTAGTATGATGGTCAGTATATGGTTATGATGATAATGTTGAATGTTCTTTAAATAAAAGAATTTGAAAACTTCCATGATATTATTTAAAACAAAAGTTTTGAGATTTGCGTACGCGATCTTTTTGATCTCATGACTTATGTAGCAGCTGAAATTGTTTTGAGCAAAGTGTCGTGTTGAGATGTTTTATTAGTTCTCAAGGGATTAATGTGTTGTGATCTTCAAATCTCTATTGTTGGAATTGTCAAGGTAATACCGTAATCAAAGAAAGTTGTTCTCTTTGTTAAAAGAAAGAATGTGGTAAAAGTATTGGAGGTTGAAGGTAAGTTGTGCAATTTTTGAGGTGTGTTTGACTTGTTATTTTCACGATAAGAGTTTTTGAGCTCAAATGGCAATATTGTATTCTTATTAGTTGAGATTTGATATTTTCTTCTTGAGGGGCATGTGCCTTCAACTATGATCTTATCTCTTGTTGTCCAAGATCATTGCTATATCTTTAGGTCTTGTGTCTATTGCAAATGGCAACATCTTCTTTTGTGCTGAAATTTACTTCTTTTTGCCTCTTCTAAGAAAGGGATAATCAATTTGGGTTGCAAAGTCCTTTAAGAGGTGTATGGCAACTAGTTGGTGTGGTTACGCTATTGATTTTGGTGAGATGGTGGGTGTAAAGTTGTTTGACATCCATAGTAGCCCTGGAGATGGAAAATTAGGTTTGGTGTTCTATGTCGGAACCTTAGAGGCTCATCGCCTCGTGTGGGAATAGTGGATCGAGTGGAATCCAAATAGTGTGATTATCGGTAGCATCCTTGGGATGCAAGAAATGAGTATGTGTGGGTGTGATATGAGTTTCGAGTGGTTATCCATAAAAGGATTGAGGTACTTTAGCAAATTATCCGTCAAAGTAATTCCATTGGTCGAGGGCTTATCTAGAATGTATTTTTGGTGGAGACAGTAGGTCTCTCTACAATGGTGTGGATGATGTACTCAGTTTGAGTGCATTTTCGAAGTTGCCAACTTAAGATAATTGAGTTGGTGTGTTGGGCGATGATTTGGAAATCCTTGGTTCAAGAAAGTTAAATTTTCAAAGAGAGTGGATTGGGAAATTAATAATATCTCGAACAAGAATATGCTCTCTTGATTCTTGTTTAAACTGTGTGTTTATGGCGATGTCATCTGCAAATTGAGTTGTTTGATGTTGAGGCGTAGTCTTTTGCAGTTAGGAAAAGAAAATAATTGTTTTGGTCTGTCGAGTGATTTTCATTCTTGGCTTATGCAGTGTGGATTCTCCAAACGTCTATTTGGAGAGTGTAAATGGTTTTGTTGTGAATCCTTTGATTTGGATCGTGGTACTTTAAAGGAAAGCTGGTTGCTAATGTGTTGCTTGATAATCCTTTATTCTTCTTTTGGTTGGGTTCTATTTGTAAAAGTTATTGTTTGTGCTTCGAGTAAAATGTTATGAGTGGAATCTATGGTCGAATTCTTTAAAAAGGGGTACAATGTATTATCCCGATTTTAATAAATAGAGGAAAATGTTTTAATAAGGAGGATGGTATTAGATAGTAGCTTGATAGTTGTGGCGGGGATTTTTGCGAGAATGGCATAATCTGTTGGCCGCTCAGAGCCGGCAGAAGAGTTGCGGGTGCTCGGCGTTGACCGGCGCGGGTCGTGGACTCGCCGGAGTTGGTCATGAGGAAAAGGGCCACTGGTATGTGGAGGCCCTCTTGGCGAATCGCCCAAGCAAGAGGTGACGAGGAGCTGAAGTTCAAATGTAGAAGAAGGACCCGAGTTCTTCGAGGCGGTGAGAACTCTGTAGTTGTTGTTCCCTTGGGATGTTCTATCCTTGGGATGCTTTATCCTTTGGTTGTTCTTTCCTTGATTGTTCTTTTGCCTCGTGGGTTGAGGAGTTAGATTCGAGGACTAAACCTTTTAGGTGGAGAGAATGTAATACCGATCGTCGATTCGCGTAAGTTTTTAAAATAATGGCGAGTCGCCGATTTTTCGGTAAAACGCGGAAATAACAGCAAAATATATAAATAAATTGTGGGATAATATTAAATTAAAAATAATAGTGGAAATGTTTATAATTAAATATATATATATATATATATTTTGGGAGAAAGGGCTTGCCACCTTGGGCCAAAGGGCCCAAGGGGGTGGACACACACCCCTCTCACTTACCCTAGCCACCCCTCGTCTTACCTGGCAGCAGCCCCTCTCTCTTTTTCCCACAGCCACCACCACCTTGTCCCTTGGTGCTAGGAGAAAACAAGAAGGAAGGAGAAGAAAGGGAAGAAAAGGAAGAAGAAGAGAAGGAGGAGAAGACGAGGAGGAAAGAAGAGGGGTGATCCCAAGGGATCATTTAGGTAATTTTTCTCCATCCCAAACCCTCTGTTTTATGGAGTAATTAGGGTTCTTAGCACGGAATTTGAAGGGAATTAATAGATTGATTGCCCGATTAGAGATTACCTGCCGTATGCCTGTAGATTGATTCACGCAGTGCGTCTGTTTGCACGGTTTTGACCCATGAAACGATTTTTCTTGTAGATCTTCCCAAAAGAAAAATTATAGACGACTTCCAGACCGATCGTTTTTAATTTTTTCAGAATATTTGGCCATGGGATCTGGGCGTAGCAGGGTCGGGAATACCGCTGTTTGTCAGGGGAGCAGATTGGGACAGACTGCTGTTCAACTATGATTTAGGGTAGTAAATGATTTTTATGATCATGGTGGCAATTGAGAAAATTGTAGGGAATTCATTAATATAGATTCTGTATAAAACTTATATTTTTTGGACCCCTATACTGTTGTTGGGACGCATTTGAATCTTACTGTCCAGTCTGACAGAACAGAGAACTTTCTCTGTTTTGTGCATTAAGTTACACCTAGTTATGATCAAAATAAAAATATGTGATCTACATGAAAAATGTAGGAATTTAAGTGAGGAAACCAGAGGTATATCGTTTGCTGTATTTAGCTTAATATTTTAAAAGATACAAAAATATTAAGTAGCGCTGTTGTAGTGGGTAGATTGTTGAATCGTTGAGCAGAGAGGAGTATGTGCGGGTTCGGGGTTCTAGCGACGTCTTTAATTTTTAAGTCGTGCTTTGTATGCTGTAGAATTGTGCTGAGAGATACCTTGTGGACAGGTGGTCTTGCTCCTGAGCGCACGTGACTGCTTCGCTTCAACGGTTGAGGCAAGTAAACATAGCGGTTGTGCTACTGTTTAACTCGTTAATTATTCTACCTTCACACTGATTAATTCTATTAATTGGTAATGCTATGTCTTTGTTACATGCTTCCTTAACGTGGTTCAGATGGTAATATTTTTATGAATTCAATTGCTTATGATCTTGATGGATTAATTGTGGATATGCGGATTGTTCTTGATGAATCTATATAGTTGTGGAGTAGAAACCTTTACGAGTATATTGTGGTTCAAGTGGTAGTATTCTTAGTGAATACTTGTGGTTGTGATGGTAGCAATTATTGATCAATTGATATGTTTGGATAAATTGCTCGTAATCATGTGGAAATTTGTTTGGTGTGCTAACGCGGAGTATGAAAACAAATATATGGTGGATATGTGGTTGTGGATATGTTGTGAGCATGTTGATGCTCCTTTGTGGTTGGAATTCATGTGGTTTATGATTATCATATCATTTATATTATATCATGACATTTGCATATGTGGATGTCGCCACACCTAGTCACGATCAGATTTCAGACAAAGATCGTATATTGTCAGAATACGATGTACCTCTTCTCCTGCTGGGAAAGAGTGATGTGGAGCATAGCATGAAAGCATTCATATGCATTACATTGTGGAAAGATTATTTGCATACCTATGCAATGTATTGTGGTGAAGTTATTTTGGTGGAATATTCAACTTTATAGTTGTAATGTGGAATATGCAACTTCATAGTTGTAATATGGAATTGACTCATGTGAGCTACTTGTGGTATGAGGAATGTGGATGTGGTCGTGGAATGGGGTTCATCCGTTGGGTATGGTAAGGGTTGTGATTGTGGCATGAGATTATTTTTCTTGTAGTAATTGTTGTTAGTAATTGTGGATGTGAGAAATAATAAAGTATTGAAGTAAAACATACATACGCTTTTATTGTTTTTGGTAGTGGTAGTGGTTTTAAAGTAGTCAAACAAGATTAATTTGTTAATGCTTTACCGTCGTTGATGTGATTTCAGGTTGAGGATATAAACATTGTTAATTGTGAAAGATTAAATGTTGATGATTAAACTATTGTGGTTTAATTAGCCTCATTAAACAGCTTTGCTTGCCGAGATTTTATCTCACCCGTGTTTCCCCTCTCTGTGTGGACTTTGAGCATGCGTGGAAGGGTAAACGGCACCACACCGATGCACATGAATCATATTTTATGTCAGTAATAAAGTTGAAATGATTCTAGACCTTTGCATAACTTTGTTTACATTATCTTAATAATGTTAAGTTTGTGAACTATGTTTTAGATTAAAATGTTGGAGGTTATTTTAAATATTGAATTGTTATCACTATATCGTTATTTCTTAGTTGTTTATGCTTCCGCTTATACTATCTTGTTTAGTAATTATTGCCGCTTAATTTATCTTGTAAATTAGCTAGTTGAGGAGTGGCTTTAGTAGCATCCAATGGTAATGTGGGTCCTGGGTGTTACAATGACGATAACGAATGATAATGTTATTGATAGCTCTACAGTCTACATACATTCTCCATATATCATCTTTCTTAAGAACAAGAATGACAAGAATGGCACAAGGACTAAGACTTTCGCGTACATACCCTTTTTCCATGAGCGCTTGCACTTGCCGCTGAATTTCTTTTGTCTCCTCCGGGTTTGTGTGATACGGCGGCCGATTTGGAAGTGGGGCTCCTGGTACCAAGTAAATTTGATGTTCGATGCCTCGAATGGGTGGTAGACCAGTGGTACCTCCTCCGAAAAACATCTTCATAATCCCAGAACACATGAGAAACCACACTAGGAAGAAAGGTTAAGTCATAATCCTCATAATCTCTCATCTCGCAAATCGATTTGGTGGCTATCATGATTAGCTTTTTCTCCCTCACCCTTTCGCTTTTCACTCAATTTTAGTTTATGACCCTCACTCACATTTTGTGGAATAACACTCTTTGCGCCTTCACTTTCTCACTCTCCACTTTCACCTCAACCTTTGCATGTTATCATGTACAATTTGAGAAGAAGTTAAAGGACATAACAATATTTCTTTATTATTCCACATGAACTTGTATTGATTAGTTCTTCTATCATGTATCACGAATGATCATATTGCCATGGTCTACCTAATAACAAATGACATACTTCCATGGACACAACATCACATTCTACAAGATCACGATAAGAACCAATCAAAGCTAACATCAATCAGATACCCAACATTCATAGAACCATTATTGTTTAACCATTGAATTTGATATGGATGTGGGTGCTTCTTATATTTCAAACCAAGTTTAGTGCAAAGTTCTTTGCTAGCTAGGTTATGACAACTACCTCCATCAATAATAACTTTGCAACAGCTACCATCTTTACTCACCGAGCTATTGTTTGAAAAGATTGTAGCGCTATTCATAGTGGGCTTTGCTTGAAACCTCAATACCAAAGGAGTGCACACAAGTATAGGACCGAACTCGGGTCACAATACACATCCCTATGTGTTTCTTTTCTCTTTCTCCTCATCCCCTTGGTGTCCCTTTAGGCCTTCTCTTGCCCTTGCAGATCCACTCCTATCCTCTACCAGTGAGATGAGTCCGGGGGTTTCGATAAATTTACTTAGCCAGGTTGTAATTTACAGACTTGTGGTTGTACTGTTTTACACGGGCTAACATGACAAGATTCGGTCCTTAGGGTTATCTGAGTGGTTCTACCACATCCCATACTCTTTGTGCTTCCCCGCACCACATACCAAATTTCCCAAATCATCCACCCGATACCAAGCAAGTTTGAGGTTTTGGGAGCATAAAATAACAGTTCCAAATTTTCTCCAGTCATTCCCACCATGACTGTCCAAATCATTTTTCATATTGCATGTGAGAGATTTTGGGATAACTAAATGCCCCCGTCGAACCAGCAATACTAAGCAGTGCGATATGTTATAACCTTAATTAGAAAAACTACGTTAACAGATTTTGCTATGGCGACAAGGTTCACATATCCCAAGTTGTTGCAACGGGTAATACTAACAAGCATAATAATGGGTGTACATCTAAACTCTATAAAAACTGAACATGTCTTATCACATAAAATAATAGCATGCACATGGATAATTTAAAGGAAATTAATTTGCATAAATATGGGTTCAACATGATCAAAGTGATAACTCGCCATGGTCACAAGGTTCGGGAGTTGGGAGCTGGGGTCTGCTGCTGCTTCTGCTTCTTCTTCTTGTGCCTCGTACGCTAATTTAATCGTGCACGAAAATTTGCATAAAAAGAAAAAGCAACCAATCAATCCAAATAACACCAGAAATTCAACTGAACTCTAAAAATTATGATTTCAGTTCCATTGGATAGATCTTGAATTTAGACAAATTTAGAAATTTGTCTCACTAAATTTGGAGTTAAAATGAACAAGTTATGACATTTCAAAGATCTCGCTCAATTAAATTCCTAAATTCATAAAGTTCGGCTGTGGGGCCCACACGTTTTATTTTATTTTTCGCTTTTTTTACTATTTTCTCCTCCGTGTCACTGACCGGTGGGGTCCACCGGTCGCTGGCTCGGCTCATTGCGCCTGCCGACAAAGGGGCCTGCAGTCGAGTATCGCCCGGGTGATCCCGATGTGGGTCCCCTGGGCAAGTGGACCCACTTGTCGCTGGCCCGCCCGATGTCGGACCCATCCGGCGGGGGCCCCTCGGTCGGGCACCACGACAGTGGGGCCCACGTCGTCACAAGAAAAAAAAAAAAAGAATGGCTCAACCCAACACGGAGCGGGGCTCGAACGCCACGGGAGCTGGGGAGGAAGAGTCAGCGGTAACCAAGTGGGCAGCTTTGCCTACCCTTATGCATGCTAATACCTCTTAAGGTATGCGGCGAGGAGGTCAAGCGAGGTGGTCGAGGTGAAAGTTGGCGGTGGCGGCCGGCGAGGGGTGGCTTGAGAGGGTGGGCGACGGCTGAAATGCGTCACGGCGCCGAGGGGAAGCTCGTGGTGGTAGCGGTGGGGGCCGAGGCACACCGGAGGTGGGTCGGCGGCGAAGCACGGCGGCGGTCCAAGGGGGCCTTCGGTGCCGGTGAGGTACGGCCGGTGGGAGGTGCGGGGAGGCTGGGGATGGGTTCGTGGTGCTCCGGAGGTGGTGTGGGAGGAGGGGATTTGGCTCGGGTGGACGGAGTCGGCGGGGAGGGCGTCGCCGGCGTTGGGGAAGAAAGTGGAGGCCGGCTATTCAGTGATTTCAGGCGATGGCTAAGGTGAGAGGGAGCCGAGGAGTAGGAAGGATGGAGGAGCTCGGGGCTTTATGGGCACGCTGGGAGGGCCGGATCGAGTGCCTTCCCGTCGTCGTTTGCTTTCGGCGAGCAAATGAGGTGAGTAGGGCACGGCAGGCTCCTCCGAGGGGCATGATGCTCTGTAGCTCGAGGCACACCGCGCGCGGGCGGGGAGACGGGACCGAGCGCGCAATGAGGGGAAGAAAAGAGGGCGGCGGAGAGGGGCCGCGCGCGTCGGACAGGGTGGCGGCGCCCATCGGTCCGGGCGGGGACCGATGGTCCGAACGCCTGGTGCCGCACAGTCCGGGCCATGAGCGAGGCGAGGCGAGGCGAGGGCACGCCCGGAGGGCGCGAGAGGGGGGAGAGGAGGAAGAAGAACAGAGCGGGTGGGGGCGGGGTAATGGCCATGAGGTGGGTCGGTTGGTAGTGGTGGCCACCGCCCAATTTTTTTTATTTTATTTTACTTTCTTTATTTTTTTAATTCATATATATATATATATATATATATATATATATATATATATATATATATTTATTTATTTATTCCTAATTTTAAGAGGAGTTTGTCTACACATATTTCTTCATTAAAACCCTTTTAGCTATTACCATTTTTCATATGTAAATATTTATATTTATATGTATTTATTTTATTTTATTCCTCCTCTCATCTCTTTGTCCAAACTTTAACCATATTATTATTCTCCAATTTTAGGACCAACTATATCCCTTTTGCAATCGGATCATCTTTTCGATTCTCATTTTAAAATTTTGTTTCTTAGTGTTTTACATTTTATCTTTTGGAACCTTAATCAAGATTTAAGAAATGCCCTAAAATTAATTTCAAATCAAACACAAGGTAAAATAATGCAAAAGTTTTATATTTTCTAAATTTAAATTTTTAGGATGTTACAAATCTACCCCTAAAAAGAATCTCGACCCCGAGATTTAGCCTAACTGGTAAACAATTCGGGGTAATCTCTCCTTAGCTGGTCTTCGCTCCTGTGTGCCTCCTTCTTTGAGTGGTGATGGATGGTTTGATTCTGGTCTTCTTTTCCACAGGTCCAAGATCTTAATTGACGCTCCTTGTAGGTCGGTCGCCTCGAGCTCAACCGCCTCCATCGGGTTTGATCTTCCTGCATTCAAGACATTTCTTGAGCTGGGACACATGGAAGACGTTGTGCACATCTGATAGGCTTGCAGGCAACTCAAGTTGATAAGCTACTTCTCCCTTCTTAGCTAGGATCGGGAATGGTCCGACATAGCGAGGGGCAAGTTTGCCTTTGACTTTAAATCGTTTGACTCCCCGCAGGGGTGACACCTTCAAGTAGACATAATCTCCAACCTCAAAACTTAATGGCCTTCGTCTCTTATCCGCATAACTCTTTTGTCCGGATCAAGGCCAATAGTCGATCTCGATCAGCGAACTTTTTCTTCTCGCACGCTTAGAGTATCCGCCCGAATATGTAGCCTTCTCCTACTTGACCAGCTCAAAGGAGTTCGACACTTCCTCCCGCATAAAGGCTTCAAATGGGGACATCCGTAGGTCGGCTTGGTAGTCGTTGTTGTAGGCGAACTCGCATATAGCGACATCGGTCCCGCCTTTAGAGAAATCCAGGGTACAAGCCCGGAGCATGTCCTCTAGTATTTGGTTCACTATCTCTGTTTGGCCATCTGTCTGGGGGTGATAGGCGGTGCTGAAATCCAGATGGGTACCCAGGGCCTCGTGTAGGCTAGCCCAGAAATGCGAGGTGAACTGGGAACCTCGATCTGAGACTATCCATTTTGGCACGCCGTGCAAGCACATGATGTGTGACATATATAGTTCTGCCAGCTTGTCTCCTTTGTAAGTTGTTTTGACGGGGATAAAATGTGCGACCTTGGTCAGCCTATCTATTATGACCCAGATGGAGTCGTATCGACCGGTTCGGGAAGTCCGTGATGAAGTCCATTCCTACTTCTTCCCACTTCCACCGGGTACTTGTAATGGCGCAATAGCCCCGCCGGCCTCGATGTTCTCGCTTTCACTCTTTGACATACCTCACAGCAGGCTACGTGTTCGGCGATGTCTCTCTTCATACGTGGCCACCAGTACCACTGCCTCATGTCTTGATACATCTTTGTACTTCCAGGGTGGAGGGAGTATGCTGAGCTATGAGCCTCTCTGAGTATTAGGTCCTTAAGGTCCTTCTGGTGGGGTACAAAGATACGTGTCCCATACCTCAAAACCCCTTGTTGATCTACAAATATTTTAGGTGCCTTTCCTGCTTCCATTAATCTCCTCATTCTCAAAGCAGTTGGGTCTTCTTGTTGTGCAGCGATGATTCTCTCTTCTATGCTTGGCTGTATTTCCATTGCTGCTAGGGTGCCTTCTTCCACTATTTGCAAGTTCAAGGACATCAACTCCCTGTACAGCTCTGGTTGTTGCTCTTGTACCATAAGGGTATTACAATAGGCCTTACGGCTTAGGGCATCTGCCACTACATTGGCCTTGCCTGGGTGGTAGTGGACACTTAGGTCATAATCCTTGATCAATTCTAGCTATCTCCTTTGCCTCAGATTGAGGTGTGACTGGGTGAAGAAATACTTGAGGCTCTTGTGGTCCGTGTATATATCACAGTGGTTGCCAATCAGATAGTGCCTCCAAATTTTTAAGGCATGCACCACTGAATCTAATTCCAGGTCATGGGTGGGATAGTTAGCTTCATGGGGGTGAAGTTGCCTAGATGCATATCCACAACCTTGCCTCCTTGCATCAAGACGCACCCATCCTTGATGGGAAGCATCACAAGACACTTCAAAATCCTTGCGACATCAAGTAGAACTAGCACCGGGGTGGTAGTCAATCTTTTCTTAAGCTCTTGAAAGCTTCCTTCACAGGCTTTGGTCCATTCAAACTTCTGTTCCTTCTTGAGTAGTTGGGTCAATGGCCTGGCTACTCTAGAGAATCCCTCTATGAATCTTCTATAATATCCTGCCAATCCAAGAAAACTTCGCACTTCAGTGACGGAGGAGGGTTGCTTCCATTCTGTCACTGCTGCAATCTTGGCGGGATCAACAGATACTCCTTCTACGGACACTATATGCCCCAAGAAGCTGATGTCACTTAGCCAGAATTCACACTTGCTATACTTAGCATATAACTGATGTTCTCTTAGCTTCTCTAGCACTAGGCGAGGTGCTCGCATGATCGCCTGCAGCCTTGGAGTAGATGAGGATGTCGTCAATGAACACCACCACGAACTTGTCCAAATATTCCATGAATACTTTGTTCATGAGGTTCATAAAGTATGCTGGGGCATTTGTCAGACCAAAAGACATGACCGTAAATTCGTACAGTCCATATCTAGTGGTAAAAGCTGTCTTGGGTATATCCTCAGCCCTAATTTTCAGCTGGTGGTAACCCGATCTCAGATCTATTTTAGAGAAGATGGTGGCCCACCAAGTTGGTCAAATAGATCATCGATCCTGGGAGGGGGTATTTATTCTTGATGGTTACTTCATTTATCGCCCGGTAATCCACACACATCCTAGCCGTACCATCCTTCTTCTTTACAAATAATACCGGAGATCCCCAGGGCGAGGAACTAGGTCTAATAAATCCCTTTTCCTGCAGTTCATGGAGTTGGGTCTTTAGCTCTTCCAGCTCTTCCACCGTCATCCTATATGGTCTCTTGGAAATGGGAGCAGCTCCTGGTTTCAAGTTAATGACAAACTCCAGGTCTCGGTCTGGGGGCATGCCGAGTAGGTCTTCGGGAAACACTTCCTGATAATCTTGCACCACCATCATTCCTTCCAGGGGTACATCTTCGCAATAATATATTGCGCGGCCCTATCGGTATGGTCGGTCTACTTTTACATCTATGATCATTCCAGGGCACTTGGTCAGCTTCACTGTCCTGGTGGCACAGTCTATAACTCCTCGATATCCGCTAACCACCCATTCCTAATATGATATCCGTGGTCCGTGAGCTTAGTACTATCAAGTCTGCTAGGAAGTCGCACCTCTCCATGGTAACCATTACCCCAGGGCATACTAAGGTAGCGGTAATCATGCCAGCTGGCGACTTAAGTACTACTGGCCTCTTTAGAGGATAAATAGGTAACCCCATCTTATCAGCATACCCCTTGGATATAAATGAATGTGAAGCTCCTAAGTCAAATAAAGTTTGTGCTGGTATTGACTTGACAGAGAACGTACCCATAAGAACTCCTACAGTTTCCTCAGCTTCTTCCGCCGTGATATGGTTGACTCTACCACGGTTGTGAGTTGGGGTACTCCTGCTAGCTTGCGAGGTCTGAGGCCCCTTGCTGTGCGCTGAAGCTTGGCTACGGACAGGGGCGTTTTGTTTGTGTGGGCACTGGTTGGCAAATGCCCTTTCTCCACAAACAGTAGTGCTTAAGGTTGGTCGGGTTTATACTGGTGTCTCGACTCCCGATGCGAGGAGCTTGAAAGGAACTTCCACTTGATCGGGGTACTGGAGTTGGAGCCCTGGGTTGATTGGGTCTTGAGAATGAGGGGTTGTTGAAGAACTTCTGAATAAATTTCCTGCGTCACCGAGTGGTTAGCTTGCGTTTACGACTGGCCTCCAGATTCTTCTTTTCATTTTCTAGAATTAGAGCCTTGTTCACCAGCTGGTGGAAGCTGGTGAAGTCCTGCACAATTAGCTGCACCCTTAGCTCCTCATTCATGCCTTCAAGAAATCTATCAATCTTTTCTTCTTCATCGGCCACGTCAGTCGAAGCGTAGCGAGCAAGCTGAGTAAATTTTGTGAGGTATTCATTAATGGTCATGCCTCTTTGCTTAAGAGTGCGGAATTCGTTCTTCTTCATCCTTATGACTCCCGCTGGGATGAAGTTGGCCTTAAAAGCCGTTCTAAACTCCGACCAAGGTATGACCTCCATGTCGCTGTCCGTGGAGGTCTCTTCCTGGCCTCTGGCGGCAAGGTAGTTCTCCCACCAATTTGCAGCTGCTCCCTGGAGCTGATGAGCTGCAAATATCACTTTGTCTTCCTCTGCGCACTTGGCCAGGCGCAGCTTCCTTTCCGTATCCCGAAGCCAATCTTCGGCTTCGAGAGGTTCGTCGGTCGAGGAAAAAGTGAGGGGCCGGGTCCTCTGAAAGTCAGCCAGGTCAGCTCTAGACCTGCTAGAGCCACCTTGTTGCCCGACAATAATAGCCTGCAGCAATTTTGTCTGTTGCGCCATGACTTGCGCCATGGTGGGACTGGTTGGAGGGGGTGGAAGGTTGGCTTCCTGATCGTGGGCCTGCTCACGCCCCGCTGGCATGACACCGGGTTGGAGTCCACCACTCCTTGGTTGAGGGTGGCATTAGCCTGGGCCCTGGTCACCCTTTGGCTGGCCATCTGCAGTCATAGTTTTATGCTTAATACTATTACTAGGCAATTAAAAGAATAAAAGAAGGTTGCCTCCACAGAAAATAAAAGCCAACAAGATAAACGACAAAAACAACTTTAAACACAAGGCCGGTTTCTTTAAGCATAAACTAAAACATCACATAGCCAGCTTCTAGGCTGGACTTACAATTATAACATAATTAATTAAAGTTCGACGGGATAGCTACTACGATACAGAGAGCCTGGGACAACATGCTACGATACACCCCTTAGTACTTGCGCTACATCTTGCAAGTACCGCACCATCCGATCTACTCCTCCATGTATCCGGCGCCTGGGCTGGAGGGGCTGTAAGTCGGCGACTGGGAACGGGACCTACTGCCGCTGAACTCGGAGGGGTCGGTGTCAGAGTGCGAGCGGCTGCGGCTGCGGTGCGGCCCTCCCCGGCGAAGAGCCGACTGTGGCCCTGGAGGTCGCACGCTCTTGCATGCGGTGAGCAGCGTGCGGGCCCGCCGCGCCTGCAGTCGGCCGGGCGCGGAGGTGCCGGAGGGCGCAGGAGCCGGGACCCGCCAGCAGTGCACTGCGTGCAGCCGCCCGCCTTTGGCTACGCCAAGGCCTTCGCGATCGCGCGAGCTGCTCCCGAAGGGTCGCCATCTCCGTGTGCTGGGAGACGAGGTGCGCGCGGAGAGTGGTGATCTCCTCCAGAGCGGCTGTGTGAGCCGAGCCCATAGCGCGGGTGAGATCAACCTGATGCGTAAGCATCGGGTTGTCCTCAGTAACTGGCAGGTAGGTCTCGTTGTACTGCGCACCCTCCTGGCGCGACGGGAAGTAGAAGAATGGCGTGTGCTGCAGGTTGGTCTTGTATACGTCGCAGAGTCGGGCAGCGGCGAGACGTGCGGCATCCTGGATGGCCGCTACCCGAGTACTCCTGGTGTGCTTGGTCCGGAAGACGTGAGGGGGATCTTGTTCGCTCTTGGCGTAGATGAACACCTCAACCACCCAACTCTACTCCACTGCCATGGCCTTGGCCATGGGTACATGGGCTGGTCCTTATAGCCTGTGTGGTGCAAAAGCTCAGCAGAGGCTAGCGAACTCCCGTGGGGAGGCCGTGAGACAGAAGTCCCAGCTGCCCCTCACGCATATCCCGCCATCTCGTAGAAGGAATTACTAGTGTTAGTAACATTTTTAAAAATATTTAATGAAGATAGAATAGAACAGAACTAAGGAGGATAGGAAAAGAAATAATACGCTATATTTTTGGGAAACTCTTTTTATAAGTTTTGTAAGATTGTAATCCTATATCTTCCCTAACGTCCCTACTATGGCTTTTACCCTACAACAGATGCTCGATACCACTCGCTGCACCGGATTTTTCAATCCAGAATCTCCTGTGATTACTGCATTATTCCCTGGATTAGTAGATAATGCACACAGGTACATTGCTGTATCATTTCATACATCGCTTAAACAGTAATATTACAGATCATGGTTCAAATTACACCACGTCGGGCGATAGTTTACAAAAGGGCACTTGTGCCGAATGTCCTCATTACATGCTAGCAGCGGAAGAGAAAGCAAAAGTAGGACCATAACCTCAGGCAAGCGACTGGGGGGTAATGTGTGCAGTATATATTACCTAGATGTAGATAATATATGTGCACACAATGCCTTAGGTCTAACTTGTCTAAGTTCGGAAAATACGAACTACGACCTAATTCCCATCGTTCTTCCCTCCTTCTGTGGCCGGGGCATCTTCATAGTCATAATGATCCTGCGTCCCTGTCTCTGTTTTGGTAATGCGAGTGTGATCACACTAACCACCGTGCTCAGCGAGCCATCACACAGAATGCACTAATAACATGCTGGGCTAAATCAAGGGAAGACTTAGGTTTATTTTATTTTGCCATGAATTGCCTTTTCAATACAATACTTAGAAATCCCTATGACCTAGCCATTTTTGAAGGACACAAGTTTAATGGAAAATAATTGTTTTAATAGTGTACAGAGCCCATCCACCATTACATGGCCTCTGCACCTTACAACATCTTCCAGCATTATAGTTGCATATCTTACCACTGGGACGACACCCAGGACAATTCCAAACTAGGACCTTTCACTGCCCTACATTTTCCCAATTCACCCACAAATTATTTTTGAAACAGAACTATATCTAGTTAAGTCCCCATGTCTGCCCATGACCGCGGGCACGGCTATTCGAATAGTTTTGACTCTGCAGAGTTCGTACACATTCCCCACAAGAGACTGCCAACTCATTGCCCCCACATGATTCCTTAGTCATATGGTTGAGCAGACCGTCACAGTGACTTTTCGAAATATCTAGCCTCTTTCGTCATCTCACCCTATGGGCTTATCCCACTTGCGGTGGGTCCCATACGTTATACAGATTTTGCTATGGCGACAAGGTTCACATATCCCAAGTTGTTGCAACGGGTAATACTAACAAGCATAATAATGGGTATACATCTAAACTCTATAAAAACTGAACATGTCTTATCACATAAAATAATAGCATGCACATGGATAATTTAAAGAAAATTAATTTGCATAAATATGGGTTCAACATGATCAAAGTGATAACTCGCCATGGTCACAAGGTTCGGGAGTTGGGAGTGGGTCTCGCTGCTTCGCTTCTTCTTCTTGTGCCTCGTACGCTAATTTAATCGTGCGCGAAAATTTGCATAAAAAGAAAAGCAACCAATCAATCCAAATAACACCAGAAATTCAAATGAACTCTAAAAATTATGATTTAAGTTCCATTAGATAGATCTTGAATTTAGACGAATTTAGAAATTTGTCTCACTAAATTTGGAGTTAAAATGAAGAAGTTATGACATTTCAAAGATCTCGCTCAATTAAATTCCTAAATTCATAAAGTTCGGCTGTGGGGCCCACACGTTTTATTTTATTTTTGTTTTCTTTTCTGTTTTCCTCCTCGTGCGCCGACCGGTGGGGTCCATCGGTCGCTGGCTCGGCCCCTCTGCGCCTGGCCGCGGTAGGGCCCGCAGTCGCAGTATCGCCGGGTGGTCATCGACAGTGGGTCCCCGCGGTGGACCCACTTGTCGCTGGCCTCGCCTGATAGGTGGGACCCATCCGCGGTGGCCCCTCGGTCGGGCAACACGACAGTGGGGCCCACGTGTCGTCACAAGAAAATCAAAAGAAATGGCTCAACCCAACAAGACGGAGCGGGGCTCGAACGCCACGGGAGCCAGGGGAGGAAGAGCTGCGGTAACCAAGTGGGCGGGAGGCTTTGCCTCACCCTTATGCACGCTAATACCTCTTAAGGTATGCGAGAGGAGGTCAAGGTGAGGTGGCCGAGGCCGAAAGTTGGCGGTGGCGCCCAAGAGGGGTGGCGGAGAGGGTGGGCGACAGCTGAAATGCGCTCACGGCCGAGGAAGCTCGTGGTGGTAGCGGTGGGGAGGCACGCCGGAGGTGGGTCGGCATAAGCACCCATGCGGTCCAAGGGGCCTTCTGGTGCCGGCGAGGTACGGCCGGTGGGAGGTGCTGGGAGGCCGGGATGAGTTCGTGGTGCTCCTGAGGTGGTGTGGGAGGAGGATTTGGCCTGGGTGGACGGAATCGGCGGGAGGGCGTCACGGCTGGGGAAGAAAGTGAGGCCAGGCTATTCGGGATTTCATGGCGATGGCTAGCGTGAGAGGGAGCCGAGGTGTAGGAAGGATGGAGGGAGCTCTGGGGCTTTATGGGCACGCAGGAGGGCGGCATTGAGTGCCTCCCTGTCCGTGTCGTTTCGCGAGCGGAGCAGGAGTAGGGCATGGCGGGGCTCCTCAGGGGCATGATGCTCGGTGCGCTCGAGGCACACCGGCCAAGGGGGAGACGGGACCGAGCAGGCAGCAGAGGGGAAGAAAAGAGGCGGTGGCAGAGGGGCGCGCTGCTCGGATAGGGTGGCGGCGGCGCTGGTCCGGCGGGCGGGGACCGATGGTCCGAACGCCGGGTGCCGCAGATGCCGGGTCATGAGCGAGGCGAGCGGGAGGCGAGGGCACGCCCAGGAGGGGGCGCGAGAGGGAGAGGAGGAAGAAGAATAGAGCTAATATGAGGCCGTAATGGCCTACCGCCCCAATTTTTTGATTTTCTTTTACTTTCTTTATTTTATTTAATTCATATATATATATATATATATATATATATATATATATATATATATATATATATATATTCCTAATTTTAAGAGGAGTTTGTCTACACATATTTCTTCATTAAAACCCTTTTAGCTATTACCATTTTTCATATGTAAATATTTATATTTATATGTATTTATTTCTATTTTATTCCCTCCTCTCATCTCTTTGTCCAAACTTTAACCATATTGTTATTCTCCAATTTTTAGGACCAACTATATCCCTTTTGCACTGGATCATCTTTTCAGATTCTCATTTTAAAATTTTGTTTCTTAGTGTTTTACATTTTATCTTTTGGAACCTTAATCAAGATTTAAGAAATGCCCTAAAATTAATTTCAAATCAAACACAAGGCAAAATAATGCAAAAGTTTTATATTTCTAAATTTAAAATTTCAGGATGGTATAGCCATCCTCATGCGCCTCAAAATCAGCAAGGTGCTCTCCATCTTCCCCACTAGCAGAATCATATTCTCCACTCTCAGTTATCAACATTAACTTGCTATTTGGACAATCTTTTTGCATATGTCCGCGACCAAGACACTTGAAGTATTGGATGGAGCTGCTCTTGGCCGTAGAACCAACAAAAGATGATGAAGAGGGGACTGGTCCTCTCTTTGGAAAGGAAAGAGTAACATTCTTGGCACTCGGGGCAGCACGTACACTAGTAGTAAAACTTCTACTAGATGGATTAGTTTTAAATGAATTGAAACGAGATGTGGTTTTACCTCTTGTTGGTGCTGCTTGGGGCATGTAGGATGAAGTTTTTGTTGCCCTCATGTCTTGTTGTACTTGTCTTTCAGCCTTGGTTGCTTGATGTACCAAATCCACTATGTTGTTGTA